>JADDOH010009630.1:0-56005 GCA_016648135.1 Agrypnia vestita | reverse complement strand
TTCGTCTTGAAAATTTTACACAATATTCTTCAAATATCATACTTTAATGTATCATTGGTTTTAATAAAGAGATTTTAACTGTGTCGTCACAAAAAATTCACAAAAACATGCCTTTTTTCGTACGAATTAACCTTACCCCCCCCTTAATTAAATTATTTGTATATCGAACTGAGTTGAATACTTGTGTTCTAAAACCGATAATACTATTTTAAAATGTATGTTCTAAAAAGTTCCTAGCTAGCCAAGTTACAAGAGAGTTCGGGGTAGGTTGTGTGCACGACAGAGCCCGTATGTAAAAGTTATATAATCGCGAAGGCTGTACCGTGGAGGCTCCTTGGGAGACGTGCGAAGCTGACTTTGTCGGCATTGCGCTAGTGATGTGAATGCCGATTCGGGGCAAGATTATTTTACATTTCAGTATTGCAAATTGGGAATTAATCGTTGCTGCTATTTGAAACAGTGTATATTAAATAATAAATATATTCTTACATCGTTAGTATTTTTAGTACAATTTCGTACTTATTTGTTTGTTTAAATTTAAAGAATGCGCGAAGGGCAGATTGAAAACACAAATATAACACAGATAGATAGATAGATATACAAATCAAAAAAATAAATAACAAAAAACTATAAATAAAAAGACAATCAACTCTTAAGGGGGACAAAAAAAAACTGTATGCAATTACCAAATTATTTAAAAACGACCGGATGGACTAAAAATTAAACAGGACAAAACAAAATAGAAAGCCTTTTAAAGAAATATTACAATTGCCTTAAAACATAGTGGCAGCTTTGATGTGGTGTTTTCTTAATAAAATAATGTATTTTTTTATAAATATTGATCACAAAAGCATTCTTTAAATGTAAAAAGTAATGTACTCTTAAAAAAAAATGCAATTTTACAAGATGTTTATTAAAAAATATATATATTAATGTGACATATAATTCTTCGAATAGCGTAATTCACACCGGAACAGTATTTTTTCCAAACAATATTAATAAAGTTTCATTCAAATGTGTAGTGCGCAGATTGCCAGTATTAAGAAACATCAACAAATAGCGACATCTAATGAAGTAGCGTGATGGACCAATTATTTAAAAATTTATATTAAGATTATTTCATGTTTAGAAATAATATATATCTATGATATTTAATTATTTCATATCAAAGGAAACTAATTTCATTCCAAGGTGAATTTTTTTTTTCAAATTTACGAACAACGTCACAAAACTGGACATGTGCGATGAAGAAAGGATAAATGTCACGTGCATTGTTTTACACAATTGAAATTTACAGAGAACAAAAGATTTGTCTTCAGAAGACTCAAATGCGACTTGAAATTGGGATTAAAGTTCACACAATGTTAGAAACTGAATGCGCATTTCACCCAAAATTCACGACGATCAAAACATAACCAACTAGTGAAGGAATGTTAAACCAAAAGCCAAAATGTTTAAAGTATTGTTTGCAAAAGCACATCGTTGCAAATGTATAAAAAGCACGTTTTATTAAGTGCCAAAGCGCTAAATCTGCAACTAGTTGGAAGGAAGACGGAGCTTTGCGCTGAAAATGTGCTTGAAATGCCAACCAGCCAAACTAACCCCATGAGAAATTTTGAAGGCTGCAAGTGAAGAAAACATTACCTAGACACTTGGTCAACGGGACGTTTCGTCGACTTTCCGAGGAAATGTGCAGCGAGCAATAGATTGCGGCCCGTTTCCCAGGGCGTTCAATTTACTTTCCGCACAAAATGCTTTTTCGTTGTGGAAAATCTTGCGGTTGGAAAAGTGCAGAGCTACTTAAATAAATTGTGAAAAATGAGGTTAGTTGAGGAGAACGATAAACTCATTTGAAGACAATAAACAAGAATTTTTATGGTAAATTAATGCAGTGGATAGCCGGTGGCACAAATTGTGCAGTGACGTCAGAATTTATGGAGCGTAAACCGAGGGCTTAACTGTAATCACTAGCGCAAGTGTTCCACACATTGAAAATGCGAATAATATAACGTTCAGACAATTCTATGTTTTATACATTGCAACCGTACAGACTAACTTTGCAGTTGAGATCACAGAACCACGGAAACGATAAGATTTTATCTTTCTTTTTGAATTTTTTTGCCAGTTTCAAGATAATAAATCAATGTCGAACCCAAAACACGACAGCCTCAAAAGGTTTTTTTATACGAATTTTTCACCTATCCAATTTATTTTTTAATATAAAATACTTATGAAAGGAATTGGAATTAACGAAAATTTCGGATTAATATACTTAGACTTTCGTAACCTATTGTGCCTTTTTCACATTTTTATTTATTTGAATAATTTAAATATCATATTTTTTTGTAAAAGAAAATCCTTATCCACTTATTTGCGAGACCGGTTTGTCAGTATTTTTTTTTTGTTAACAAGGTAAATTTATTTTTAAGTAACCAAAGTTTGTATATATAAAGAAAAAAAGGAAACGGAAATTACTGAGATCATAAAAATTAACAAAAATATTTTCAAGATAATGCCTCATTTAAACAGTATAAATATTTTTAATCTATTAGTAATTCCATTTATTTTTCTTTTAAATTTTTCGTAGTGTCGTTTTTTATAAAATTGCATGGTCGTTTATTACATATTTTCGATATTACATATTTAAATATACTTATTAGTTACCTTCAGTACGAGCAGTCCTTCCTACGTTGTAAATCTAATACCACTGTTAACGTAGATTGTGTATATCGATATTTATACGTTCAGTTTAGGCACAGATCTTTGCTTCTTAAAAAGTTTAGATATATCTTTAGTAATTATGATTTATTAATTAATTTCTTTTCAGAATTTTGAATACCTAATATTTTCAAAAAATTTTACTTTTTTGTAAATGTTTTACAAGAAAGATCCCAGTTAGTTAGTCCTTATCTTATTACCGATTCCGTTAAAGATTGGTATACAGTTTTCATGTAGCTGTCAGATTTATATTTTGATGAATTCCAAAAACTTTAATAAATGTTATTATTAAGTTCTGCGAGTTTGCGAAAAGTGCTATTTTAAATACGACGGCTACGGCTTACTAGGCCGCTATCGGCCTTTGTGTTGTGAAAGTTAAATTTTAATAGGAATTGTGAAAAATTAAAGCAAATTATTTAGAATTTCAGCAATGATTTGTATTACACTAATACATACAAATAACTAATTAATATAAAGCTGTAATTTAAACGTAAAATATTCGTCATTTTTGACGAATAATATATAGCTAATGAATTTATAAAATTTGATATAAGTTACTTTACAGATAGTCTAACATTTTACAGAGGATAAGTCAGAAATATTTAAAAAAAAGCATTGAAGTCACGTATCTCTATTATTATTGAAATTTTTACAAAGTCTTGTTTCGACTCATAATTCAGTCAGGAATCTATTTACCTACATGTGAAAGATTGTGGACTAGTTGGTTTGAGTATTCTGAGATATTTTGCGTGTTTCTACTATCTTTCTGACCTTCATTTTAGATCCAGTTGCAGGGTGCATCATCAACATTGATGTGATGTGAGTGTTGTTATGAGCGTTGATGATGGAGTGATGAGTTTTGATAATCAACAACACTCATAACAACAAAACATGACGTGTTGTTACGAATGTTGATGATGGACTAATAAGCGTTGATGATCAATAACAATCATAACATCATGATGTGTTATTATGAGTGTTGTTGATATTAATGAGTTTGCTGGTGGGAAAGGTCGTAGAAAAACGGCAGAATATCGCAGAAATCTCAAATAAAATATTCTAAACGGCTGTTCAAACCTTTTTTATTGTTGAGTAGCTCTGTTACACCTGTATATCCCCAATAATAATAATTTAGAATGTCCATCCATAATCGTAACTTGTATCCAATATCCATATCTCATTTTTTTTTCAAAAATTGGTATTTCACAATTGTTGTTAAATAAAATGAAAACATTGATTTTATGTTTTTTTAATAAAGTACTCTGAATTAGACTTTTTTTAAATATTTCAGTTTAATGAAAATTAAAAGTAATAAGTGCATCCTTACTATATTGCATTTGTCATTGGTATTAATCATTTATCAAAAGATATAATTCTCAATTCAAAAATGTCCGTCATTAACGCTACCAGATGGTACAAATAATGATGAGCTGTACAAAAATATTTCTCTACGTAACTCAGCTGCGAGATGGCTCAAGTTATAACGAGTGTATGATATAAGAGTGGGGTATAACAAGCAAAAAACGTAAAATTCTCTATTTAATAATGTCCACCACTAACGTAATCAAGACGCTACGCTACTCTAGATGGCGCTGTTCTCACAGCCTTCACTGGCGGCCGTAGTAGGTGTATAATAAAAGTAGGTGCGTCATTTTGGACGGGTTAGTGATTTTATTAAAATCAATGTGTTGCGTTTTCTCACGAAGATTAATCCACGGGACCAGCACTGATGTAATTTCTGCATAATTTCCAGGAACACGGGGGAATAAGTTGCCGCAAAATCAGATGAAATTTAAATACCCTGCCGCTGAATACTAGCAGGAGTACCAACTTCTAATAAGTAGGCACATATTTGTTTACACGGCGGCAAAACCTGTGCGCTGTTAATTTTCCGAAATGATATTAAAACTCGAAGCAACGGAGAAGTGAGTTTGCTTTACAAACCCAAAGTATAATTAATCGGGAAGATACGAGACACGCGGGGAAGATGATTGTACACATAAGAGGATAACGAGAAATGTATAAAACTTTACGGCGCACTGAACGAAACCAAATTTATCACCAGTCAAAACATTTCCTTGCCATCTAGTGTTTAAAATGGGCATGAAGGACTACGTATATATATTTTTTAAGAATATCTAAATCCAGGGAGTCTCATAGCTAGTAGAAAAAACTTTACAGGTGGATTCCTGCCTTGAAAATGAACCGATGTGTGTATACATGCAATAACAAAGTTTACATTTCTTTTACATTATCCCTAACTTTTTTTTGCAAAAAGTTGAGCTATTATTACAGTAACATCGATTATGAAAAATTCATTCGCGTTAATACATGTCGAATAAAATGATAAAAACCTTGAAGGTTTTTATCATATTATTTGAGTTCTATTGAAGCGAATGAATTTTTCATAATCAATATAAGTTACTGTAATGATTGTTCAACTTTTTGCAAAAAATAAGTTAAAAATATTGGAAATAATGCAAAATTTGATATTGCATATCTCTATATCTATAGATAATTAAGTGAAGGTTACTTGAAAATTTTCGACTCATTATCAAGGCTGGAATATACCTGTTAAATTTTTGCTACTAGCAATGAGACACCCTGCATTATTATCACGAATAATATTATGTTAGTAAGACGTTCCCAAAACCCTGCGAACAAGAATATTCTATTATAATGAAACTACGGTAATTGTTATGAACTTTGATGATTACGCTTTGATACACAAGATTTGAATTCTAAGAAAGTTTATACAAAATGATCCTTCTCTTAGAAACTCCCTAAATGTAATTAAGTGTCCGACAATAAGTCCTATAGAATAGGTAGGTAAGTTTATGGATTCTTACTTGAAGGGAAACGATGTGTGTTTATGGTGCTAATAGTGTAAGAAGATGCTAGAATTCGGATTGAATTGCATACTGTTCTTATTCCTTGTGATGTCACTTTGGAACAACACTATATATCTACAAACGTCTTGTACAATCTGGAATCGACTGGAGCATTCTCGTAGAAAATGGAAATTTCGAGAAATCACAAGAAATATAAAAAATGTTCAGGAAAATTCGAAAACCAACCTGTTTCGAATAAAAAGCGGGGCCAGTGCCACGGTGAATCATGATTTATTTTGACTTTTCTACCGATGCTAAATCAGCGATGGAGTGAAAACAGTGTTACCATCCTTCGCTGTAAGCCAAGAAACAGATAATTAAGTGGAATGCCTCTAGTTTTGTGCAATAGTGAACAGAACTTTTTCGAAAGTGTTACTCAGCGATAATAAAGTATTCATAGACGATTAATACATTATTAAATAGTGTTAAAATTAAATTCGTGTCCAGTGACTTAGTCAATTTATTAAAATAATTAATAAACTGCCAATGACTTTCCAGTGTTTTCAGTGCATATTGGTTGTATGACGGCAAAGAACTTGTTAATAGGAGGTTACAAAGTGATCATTATGTAACTTGTTTTTTTTGTTTTTTGCTTAATGTTATCTGCCGGTTATTGTTATCCAAATTTACAGGTTCCATAGTGATCACCGTAACCGGATTGCACTGTAAAATATTTTCTTTTATTTAATTCTATACAAATGTACGTATGTAGTTATTATTTATTTATTGTATGTAGTAATTCATGTACTACCGATGAAGTCTGCAAGCTATCACAAAAACCATAAATAAAAAAAAGGAAGTCCTAATGTGCTTCGGGATTTTTATTTCTGCAGGACAAAATGCAACAATATCGCAACAAAGTACAATTGGTGCTTCTAAATAGTTTTCCTAGTGCGTGCTTCCGTGACAGTCTTCGTTGCTACGTGTCCTTTTCTTCCCATTTTCCCACTCTATCTCCTTTCCTTTCATGCGCTCACGCAGACGTTCATCCAGATACATTAAATCATATAAATCAGATTTTTTTCGGAATAATCGTGCTGGAATGAGTACACCTAAAACAATATGCCAGACTTTGATATGTTGTACAACACTAGGGAGAATAGCTCTTTTATCGATTTCTCGATTAAATAAAGCTTAATTAAAAGTGGTCATCCGTATAGAGCTTTTATAATTATTGCTGGTCTGCGGTGGTCGTAAAGCTCAAATCTCTTTTACGTCCCTGCTCATCAAATCCACTCGAATTAATTCGTCTATTGCTGCCACTAAACTACTATCGAAAAGGTTTCAGTCAATATTTATATTCCATTCATCCTTTCAAATGAATAAATACTTGCGTACTCGTAAAATATTTATTTTCCAATAATTCGAATTTATTTGGCGTACAAATTTAAATTGCACATTAATATTTACATTTTAATTTGTATTTTGTAAATATGAAACAATATTTCTTTCTTAACAATATTGTATGCATGTTCTGAGAACACAATTAATTAATTATTCCACTGCTGGATTATTATTTGATTTAATTAAATAATAAACCCGCAGTTGACAAATCCAGTAATTGTGTCCTCAGAACAACATATAAAAAATATTGTTAATAATAAATACTGGCCTATAAAAGGAAAAATGGAAAATATTGATTTTCTGGCGTATTCTAGTGTATATGTTAAATAATTCGGAAGAATATCATATATACATCAAAAAGAATATTGCTTGAAACTCCACATTAAAAATACAAAAGTACTAGCTGCTCGTAGCCGGCATTGCACGGGTTAAGAATTAAGTTAAAAATAATATAGTAGGGGAAAACAAAGGTTCCATTGTTTTGCAAAGCCTCTAATAAAAACAATGTTTTCATTTAATAACGCTGGGATGGATGGGATGTCCGGGAGGCAGATGTGGCCTATGTTACCCGTTGGGTCCTAAAGAATAAGTTTGCAAAATTTTGGTCAGATCGGTCAAGCAGTACATATTTGCATTGAAAATATCGAGAGGAGAGTGTGGGGTGGTAAATGATCGGTCAAACGGTTTTATATAAAAATTTAAATTTGTATAAAAACATATCTGCGGGGAGGGGGTGGAATGAAAGCAAAAGGAAAATATCGCTTATATTATCCGCCCGGTTCTAAAAAGTAAGAACGCACTATTTGAGTCAGATCGGTCGAACGCTGCATGGTAAATAAATAAGAGGAAGGGAAGGGGTAAAAGGGGAGGGGGGAAATGTCACTTGTATTATCCACCGAGGCGAAGCCTGAATAATAAGTTTGCAAAATTTGACTCAGATCGGTCGAACGGTACAGATTTGCATGAAAAATTTATCACCTTTAGAGGGGGGGGGGGCAAAGTGGGAGGGGAAAATGTCATCTATGTTACCCGCCGGGGCCTAAATAATAAATAGGCAAAATTTGAGTCAGATCGATAGAAAGGTACAGATTTTCATGGAAAATATATCGGAGAAGGGGGTGGTATAAAGGGAGAGGGGAAAATGTCACTTCTGTAATCCGCCGGGGCCTAAATAATAAGTACGCAAAATTTGGGTCAGGGCTTACGTAAATGGCTGTGTGTGTAGCGAGTTGTTTAGATGATTTTACCAATAAAAAAATTATTTCCAAAATTTATAAGGAGTCTTAAACAAGTACGTTTTTTAAACAAAATTGATTCAACCTCATTATTTACGTGGAATAGGTTAATTTAACCCTTAAATGCATATTGTGCCGAAAACGGAACATTGAGTTTGTTTTCAATTATCACACAAAATATTTGTAATTCTTTATATAGATCCTTATAAAAGTATTCCTCAGTCATTGAATTAAAAAAAAAAAAAAATTTTGTCCATGCCCAAACGGCCATTTTTTACTAAACTATCAAATTATAGAAAAAGTCGATGTCTTTATCGAGAAGCGAAGAAAGTCGTATTCGATCTTGATTATTTGACAGATTTATTACCCAGAAATATATAAAACGAGCAGGTATGTTTATCAATTTTGTATTCAAACAATTACTTTTATCTTTTTTATACTAAATGCACAGGAAGTAACGCATTAATTTAGTATTAAATGCATGTGGTGCCGAAAACGGCACATGGTAATTTTTTGAAAAAAAAAATGAAAAAATAAAACAATGATTTTTTTACTATTTTT
This sequence comes from Agrypnia vestita, assembly GCA_016648135.1. Lineage (NCBI taxonomy): Eukaryota > Metazoa > Arthropoda > Insecta > Trichoptera > Phryganeidae > Agrypnia > Agrypnia vestita. Next base: position 47,256 of record JADDOH010009630.1, on the reverse strand, counting down.
CCCTTAGTCTACGGGTGAAGCTCTATAAAATATATTTTTTTCATACAAAAATCTGACTTCATGCATTTAAGGGCTAAAAAGATTTTGCTACTTTGTTCAAATGATATTTGAAATTAATATGGTTCAGTTTGTCTGAATGTCTAGAATAACATATTTTTTATTATTCAGTTTTCGCCACGAAAGAATCTGTAAAGCTTATTTATTTATGAAAAAAAAAACATATCAAATACGACCTTTTACAATGCAAAATGACGAGACTGTTCGTACTAAAAATACAAAAATAATAAATGACTTGAGTTATGTCTTTTTATTTATTCAGTTTTGTGACAAAAGCAATTGGGGCGCTTAGTGTTACAAACAAATCGTATTTTACAAGCGTTTCAATGCAAAACGAAAAATAAAGAGAGGGTAATATTTAGTGGGCGATAAATCATACGTACAGATAAAATAATTCCCCTTTCAGAAATCGTGACGCAGCAGCTAACAAAATGACAAGTCTTTATTTCAGTGTATCAGGCGTAACAGCGCTGCTAATTTGTTCAAGAAAATATGTATGCGAACAATACACTTTTTTAGCCCTTATCCAATTTTTTATTCCATAAATAACCCTGGTTGACACCAAAATCCTTTCACTGAAAAATGTTTGGAATGGTGAATACGAATCAAGTATAGCTTCGTGAAATACGGAACATTTTGGGAAAAATACGATTTTCAGCTGAAATTGAGACAAAAAAACTAACCCAATCTCAATTAAAAACCAAGTTTTTACAAAACTCCCTTTCTCATTTTCAGGTGTCGTGTCTACCAGATGCGTCGTAGTATTTTCATGCAACTTACTGAGTTGTATGAAAAAACCATTAAAAATTTGAAAAGTCCAAAATTATACTATAATTATTAATTTTTTTTAACGAAAATTTGATAGATCTTCTTGATCGTCTCCACGAGCTTGCAAAGTTTCAGCTCGATTGGATAACGGGAAAAGGGTTAAAATCGATCCAAAGTTTTTTCGTCAGACAAACAAGCAATCAGACCCCACGACTTAAAGAAAGGGAGTAAAAATAAATATTTTTAATTTTTATCTTTTGCAATGTATTTTTTTAAATAGAGTTGAATCACACGTACGTACCTACTTACATTTAATGAAAACAAAATTTATGAAAATTTATGTCTGGAAAGAATTTCGGACCCGCGACCACTGGATCGTTTCAAAGCAAGTTTCGTTAGCAGTAGACCGATAAGCACATCACATTATTGAAATTAGAAATCCTGAATCACAATGTAATTACCCCTCCGGTCTTGCCAGAGAACCTGGCGCGTTCACTTCAAGTTTCATCAGATAAAGAGACACAGCTGATAAATCCATGTATAGGATAAATGTTCTGGTTCGTGATTTAAACCTTCTGAAAACAAAAGCGGAGCGCCTGCAATTATGGATATTTAGGCCGGCGCCACACTACGCGGATCTTCCGTCGCGTCTTTTCGGTCACGGAACGCCGCTACATTTCTTTCCATACAATATGCGCTTATTAAACACACGTTTGATAAGCGCATATTGTATACAAAATACATTTGACGCGACGTAAAAGACGCGGCGGAAGATACGCGCAGTATGGAGCTGGCCTAATTGATGGGGAAACGATAAAACAGTGAAAATGCGTTTTTCAAATCATCGCTGTAACGTTCATTCAAAATTCTGTAGTCAGTTTCAGATTCAGCAACCATGAATTTATAATGTTAAGTATATAATTTGCCAAGTGAGTGAAAATATATTTTTTGTTGACCAGTGTAGTAGATAGTATATCATAAAAAAATATTATTAATCCTAAAATATACATGTGTGTATGTACACAGGGTGTCTCGTAGTTAGTAGCAAAAACTTCTACCTTTGATGTTGAATAGAAAGTATTCCTTTACACTGTCTTATTTTTTGTTAAATGTTGTACTATCATGAATGTAATTAATTTCAAATATTAAAAATTTTTTAAGGATAAATTATAGAGGTGACACAGAGACGAAGTTAATTTATATATGGGAAAAGTGGATGGCAATCTCTTATACGGTGGGCTCAGGCCTTACAACCTGTATGAGCTGGCTTAAGTGATCACTTTACACAAGCGTGCTACATGTAGCGTTCACCAATTCCATCGAAAGAATTTCCACACATTTTTTGAAAGTTTTATATATATATATATATATGTTCGAATCAAGAATCATTCGTATATTACTATGGTCTTTGCTAGAGACATCTGTTGATTTTTTCTAATTAACTAGTTAGTATACATAGCTTTGGTAACTGGTAATGATACATCTATATTTTATTTTTTAAAGTGGACTTTAAGGCTTCTAAGACTTTTAAGACTTCTATCCATTTTTCTCATATATAAATTAGCTTCATCTCTGTGGGACTTCTATAATTCATCCGTAATTAATTTATCATCTCCCTTGGGACAAAATACAGTAACTGTGTTCTTAGAACACACGTTCATCTATACCTATAAAACTCAATGTATGTCTGTCTGTCTGTCTGTTCTCTATACAAATCCACACTGTTTGTCCGATCCGATTCAACTTTTACCCATTCCCCTCCCCCTGATATATTTTCGATGCAAATCTGTACCGTTTTATCGATCGGACTCAAAATTTGGAAACTTATTCTTAGGACTTGCCGGGTAACATAGGCAACATTTCCCCCATATTCTCTCACCCCTTCCCCACCCCTCACATATTTTCGATGCAAATCTGTACCGCTTGACCGGTCGGACTCAAACTTTGGGCACTTATTCTTAAGGTCTTGGCAGGTAACATTTGCGACATTTCCTCCCTATTCTTTTAACCCTTTCCCTCCCCTGATATATTTTCAATGCAAATCTGTACCGTTGGACCGACCGGACTCAAAATTTGGAAACTTATTCTTAAGGTCTCGGCGGGTAACATGTGCGACATTTACTCCCTATTCTTTTAACCCTTCCCCTCCCCTGATATATTTTTGATGCAAATCTGTATAAACTTATTCGTTAGTACCCGGCGGGTAACAAAAGTGATAATTCCTCCCTCCTCTTTTACCTTTTACCCTCTCCCTGATATATTTTAGATGCAAATCTATACCGTTCGACCAATCGGATTCAAATTTTGGAAACTTATCTTCAAGACCCGGTGGGTAACATAGGCGACATTTTCCCCTATTCTTTTACCCCTTCCGCTAATATATTTTTCATTAAAATTTGTTCCGTTCGACCGATCGGACTTAAAATTTGCAAAATTATTCTTTAGGACTCGGCTGTTAACATTGATGACATTTGCCCCTATTCTTTTACCCTTTCCCTTCCACCTGATATATTTTCGATGCAAATCTATACCGTTCGAATCGGACCTTTGTTTACCCTCACAATTTTATTTTAAACATAATCCTTAACCCGTGCAACGCCGGGTATGAATAACTAGTATAAAATATTATTAAAAAAATATTCGCTTTGATACAATTCAAATAAAATAATGAAAATTTTACGCAAAAATCTGGTTCAAATTTCTGCACAGTTTCTACACGGAATATTCATCTTCAGGCGTACTTAATGTTTTTATTTTTCAAAATGAAAACAGACACTAAAGAGTTACGCTTGTTATTATTATCGTTAGACATATTTAACTGTAATTTCGGATATTTTATACGCACCGTATATTTTACACGCGAATCTCGACGTTTCGTTGGATACTTATCCAGTTAAATATGAAAACAGACACATTTTTTTTATTAGGAAAGTACCAGGTACAGGAAAGTACTTTAAAGAGATACTGCATTCGAGCAAAAACAATGTACGTATTGCGCCAATGAAGAAAGCACTTTCAATCCAGTGCATACATAAATTTTGTTTAAAAATAGCCTTGCCCGCGGGTTACGGGGTTAGGTTAAGGGGTTGTGCCGTAGAAGGCTCGCGTGTTTTCACTGGAAACCATTAACCTCCCTTGTTCAAGTTTCTCCGATGAATACTGATAGATGTGAAGTGAGGTTTACAGGCTTCTCACCCCGTTGCAGGGGGTTTATGCTAATAGTTCGCTTCGGCCAATCCAACATCGCGGTAAAAAGCGGTCGGTTAGATTCTATCGTATTTAAAAAGAGTAGGTACATGAAATATTGCATTTGATGTGTAATAAATGCCTTAAGCCATGTATTCACTAGGGGACAAATCACGCGTCATTCCGCGCGGCATGTCGCATCAACATCTACGCTCATGTTTCGGGGACAATGACGCGGTCATTTGACGTGTACACATCGGGACTCACATATCATTTGTCGTGGAAATGTCGCTCGATGAGGTTATGATGATGATAGGAGAAGTGCTGCGCATCTATTTATTCTGACGAGTTTATCGAAACGTAAGAGGAGAAAAAGGTGGTGGGTACGAAATTATTTACTGCAAAGACAAAGAGGGATGGATATTCTATGCGATCTTCGAATATCTGACGGATCTTTTGTTAATTTCACAACTGGTTTTGAAAATTTATTACAAATAATCGGGCCTTCCATAGCCAAGCAAGACACAATATTATGGAACGCTGTTGGCCTTCACATCAGACTTGCAATTATAGCTCAATTAGAGCTCGCTCAGTTGGATAACAATCTCCTTTCCCCACACTAATGCCATGTTGAGGTACAGCGCATGCACATGCGCATTCACTTGGCACGATGTCTCCGTGAGCTCGCTCGGGTAGCGTGCGCATGGCAACGTTGCCGCGGCACGTAGAAATGCCGCGCTATGTTGTGCGCGACGTCGTGGAACAGTGCGCGACGTTGCAACGTCACTTAGACTCTATGCCGCGCGTGATGTTGAGGAACAATTTGTCCCTTAGTGAATACAACGCTTTACTTTCCTGTGTGGGTTTGCCTTAAGTCAAGTTCCCGACTATAGTGACGCGTCACTGCGTTTGTGGTACTCGTAGTTACTACAGTAAGTATTCCACGTACAATATGCTTGAAGTTTTGTAGTTGTATCATCAATTTACAAGCCTTCTATGTAGAGGAATTTTATGTGAATTGTTAAATATATTGTATTTTAAACATGCAAATTTATGTACAGGTCGTTAACGTAAAAAATTGTTTCTGAGTAGTAGCTATCAAAATAAAAATTTGAAAGTATTACTATAATATTGATAAAAATGTACTATAATATTAACAAAGTACATTTTTATTAATTTTATTAATAATGTCACCACAAAATCATTTTTCTCTTTTTGACGAAGCGAAAGTATTACATTGGAATAATCATTTTAATGTAAAAACTACTCTAATAAAGATATATTCGAACAATCGTTGACACAAAATTTAAATCACTGATGACGTTCTGGCTTATAAGCAAAAAAGGGAAGATTCAGAAAACTATGTGCCTTTTGTATTGCGATAATTGGTAAACAAATTGGCAAAGAATAAAATCACTAATATAATTGTACACTCCGGCACACGCCTATGGGCTAGTGGAGTAGTAATAACCCTCAAATGCCTGTTTAAAAGAAACAGTTTATTTAAAACATTTTTAAATGATACATTCTAATTTTTAAAATCATATCTTAAATCAACACACTTTGTTTTTATTTTTTACCATACAGATTATTTATCGATATTTAGTGAATAAGTGTAAATATATATTTTGTATGAAAATTATATTTTGTATGAAAAAATTATATTTTGTATTATATTTTGTATGAAAATTTTAATGGTTTAAAACTGAAAACGAGATGACGGTGGAAAACTTGGATGGTTTAAAAACAAGAAACAATGTAGAAAATAAAATTAAGATTAATGTTGTACATCAACCAGATACATGTATGAGATGTAAAATCACCACGCAGTTGCGTAGTGCATGGGTTCCAAGGACAACGTCGTGCTGTCATCATCATACAACGAGCCTTAGACTGACCAAATATTGCGAATTTTTTTGTTGAGTAGGTACATATTAATTATTATTAAATTTATTCTTAACAAAGTAAATTTCTCTTATAAACTGAGTCTGTGTCGTGAAGAAAACATCAAGAATTTGTGGATAATATTATCTCGCTGAGTAATTGGTTATTCTAGGTAGAGAATATTAATAAAATATTATTGTATCACTTTTGATAAATACTCTTTTAGCATTCTATCATCATTCAAGATATCTCATCTTATCTTCCCATTATAAACAAGATTTTTGTAGTAATAGAATACACAATAGTGATAATAACATTTTTTGCTTGGCGTAATGAATAATTAAACTGGATCATACATGTCCGTTTTAAATATACTAGAACCCATTTAAGAATGCTTTAAACAAGAAAAAGTTAAAAAAAAACATTAAACTTCTTTAAGTGTAAATTGCATACTAAAAATTTAATATTTACGGCGTTGAAAACTTAATAAAATTGAAATAAAAAACTCGTAAAAATAACCGTAACACGAAAAGTAGAAAAAACTTCGCCATCCATATTTCTTCCTGTTGCAGTCGCTCTCAACCCGTACAGGGATTTAACAGCCAAGGAAGAATCTGATTAATTTAAATTATTCTAGTATTTTCTCAAGTAAATTAAGCTAAATATTAAGATTCTTCTTTAAATTTAAGCGCAATTATTTTGTTAAATTTCACATTTCCTTTTTTCTAGAGCCCTATTCATTGTGATATATTTTAACTTATATCTATACATAATGCAAAAAATAGAACAGGGATTCAGAAGAAACATATCTATACCATGGATTAAAGAGATAGATAGATTAAAGAGAAATTGATTGAATATAAAGAACCGGCTTTCATGTCTTTAGTTGACCTAACCAAGGCTTTCGACATAGTGCTCCTGGAGGACGTTATAGACATCTTCCTGAAAGAAGACATATCACCGCCAATTGTAGAGTCCATTCAAAAATTAAACACAAATCATAAAATGACAATAGATGTGGGAAACGAACTATCCAAAGAAATCACATCTCCTATCGGTATCAGACAGGGAGAAAGGATTCTCGTTTAATGTGATTATGGACAAGAACATATTAAATCATTAGATCTGTGATACACTCTGGTAAAGAATAGTGTAGACATAGTATGCAAGCAGACGATGCAGTCCTTATAGAAGACAGTGAGGATAGCCTCCAAAGACTCCTGCACAAATTCCACATCTCGGCACAACAATTTAACATAAAAATCTCCATAGACAAGACAAAAATAATGATAAAAATTGTAACCGATGTAAATAAGTCAACTAAAAATATAATGAAAAAATGGATAATCGAAACACAAGAACATCTGACATCCTTATAAATGTATATTGTAATTATCATACGACTATCATTCGAGTCACTATTTTGAAAGATAGGTATTAATATTAGTCACTAATTACTAATTTATATTGTTTTTTTGAGTTTTAGTTGTGTGTTTCATTATTACACATGTCTAACTTTTCATCTCCCGAACCTATGTACAGGTATATGTATATACCTTTATAGGATTTAATATACTTATATAATACATATTATATCTTGTATATTTTCTTTTGGGATTTAATAAATAAATAAATAAAAAATAAATATATAATTTCTTCCCTACGAGACATCTATGATATATACATATTGGGTACCCGTAAGTACATGTAAAAATTAATATTGTAAAAGTCTCGGTGTTTAAATAAAAGAGTCGGGAATAGTTTATTAAGCATGTTGTATAAATGGGCTAATATGCGAGACTTTTCGTCCCATTGGCCATAATTCCCTTGCAAAAAGAATTGTTATATATTTTATACTGTTGAAATTCCGTAATCTCCCGAATACAATGTGTCGCTAAGCATTCTGAATCTATACTTTCCAAATATAAGTATACTTGTACGTAAATCACGCGACGTCAAAAATGACAAAGCTTTCTTGTACACACATAGGTACACTGTACAAATTCATTCTAGTATTTACCATTAAAAATAATATTTGGTTTGATTTGTATTTTCGTGTGTTATAGTAACCGAGAATCATGTTTTAACGTAGCGCATGTTTATTCAGCGAGTCCCTCGGTAAAATTTTCACGAAAATTACGTAACAAAAAGCACGTTAAAAGTTTCGTAAACATGTTTATATTCAATGTATTTTACCATGAATTTTATATTCATCTTAACTGATACCGGGATTGTATCAGAAAAATAATCAAAACCTTTTTCCAGTATAAAAAAACGTAACAAAATTTGTGAACAGAACATTTTTTCTAATTTATTTTATTTTTTGCCTTTGTCATAATTTTTCCTTTTGTTTTCCAAATTAAAAAGACGAATATGTTTTGTTTTTATAAATCATTTTATATTCTGGTTATTAAATTTTGTAAATTGGCGCGCTCCTTAATGTTTCCAAGAACATTCATGCACTTTGGATAAACGATGTTTTGACATGTTATTCAGAGATCATTCTCAGAGAACTTTGATTACCTTGAGTCCGAGCTACCTGGTAGATGGATAACTAGCTCGCGGGAGATCTGGCTTGGACACCCGCAGAGGAGCCTGCAGTTACAGTATTAGTGCTGAGAGGACAGTGCCCCACAGATGGATCCCAGCAGAGGAGTCCGGGCTGCGCTAGCAAGCAACCAGAATCGAAAGGTTTATGCTCTGATCCTTGTGGGTAAGGGCATAGTATAATACTGTGGTAAGGGTGTGCGCAGTAACCTTGAGGACAGCACCGGATGGGACGAGTGGAGTCCGGATTGAAAACCTCGGATTTATCCAGTGGAACGAGGGAATATTGTGAACAAAGGCATTTATCCGTTAGTGTATTACCCGATATTTGTATCCATCCTGAACAAGAATAACAATAATAACATAAACAAGAATAGTAATCGCGAGTGTGCTGAACGCATCTGTTCTTAATTTGTAATAATATTGCGTTATAAATCTTAAATTAGATTTCAATTGTTATTGTTATAGCTAGACCGCATTCAAAAGAATGTGCGCAAAAAATATGTGTGTTGTTACGATGCAAAAAATGAATACAAAAGAAGTTTTTCTAAAAAGTAAGTAACCTTTTTTAGACTCAAAAATATATATTTATTTGGAATATCATATTGAGGCTTGTAATACGAGCTTGCCAGGTAACTTTCCCCAGCTTTCTTCTTACCGGACAAAGCTAGGGAATGGTCTTTTGATTGTGGTCGACCTATAAGTTTCCATAGCTGGACTTAAAGCATAAGTCTGCCTTCATTAGCACAGACCTCGATCTAGTGTACGTCTTTTAAATAATTATGCTAGACACAATAATATTTTATTTTTATAGAAGTCATAATTTAATAACGCAACCATGAAATTAGAGATTTTAATGGAGACTCAATGAATGAATGGAATGGCTACTTACCTCAGAACAGGTAATTTATGTAGCTAGCGAGGTAGGTAACGATAAAGGCCTGCACAAAAAAAAAACTGTAATGTGTACTTACTCTTACCATTAATCATGTGTGATGCAAGCTGTTATAAAATAAAATAAAGTTATCTAGCTAATAAACGCCGATTTATCGGCACTGAAAACTGAACTTCCTGAGCGCGTTCACGCGATTGAAGTTTTCACACCATTGAGTTATTAAATACTAATTTGTTTTTAAATCGACATCTGCGAAACTCGATAGATATTGCCGCTGCGCTGAATGACGCCCGTCCCTTTACCAACGTAGAATAAAGAACTGTAATCTGTAGACATCGCTTTAGTTGTCAGTTCTTGCGGCTGGCTCGTTTCGTTGTACTTTAGCGGTTGAGCTGTGAGAAGTGATGAGCTGTTTATTTTATGCATGCCAAAGTAGTATAACTTCTAACGCGCGTACATAAGTAGACCTATAGGTGCACGTGCACCCACGTAAAGGTCACCAAGTTAAAAGCAGGAGAATGCCGGGCAACCAACCCGGCGCCGAATTCACAAAACTCACCCATAGAGTGAAGAAGTGGACGAACCGACACACACACACACACAGAGACCTGGCAAGAATGCCACGTAGACAACTTAAGGTACAGCAGGGTACACGAGCTCCCGATGTAGGCCACCGCGCTGTCAGCATACCTACACACATACAGCCAGACTTCAAGAAATTTCTTTGTTCGCAAATCATATAAAAAGCGGCAAACGCTCTATATGGGCCTGCCAGTCTCCCCTCGACCCCCAGCGTAGGCTGTAGGCTCTCGCCCTTTGAGTATCTATCATTGTCTTTGTAATTGTACTTATGTATAACTTGTAACTGTTTTATCGAGAGAATAAAATCGTCAAGTATTCTACGACTGGAGATTTTCCCGTCACATGACGGGACCCAAAAAAGCAGCATCTCCAAATACAGCATACACCATCCTCATTTTTTTTAAATTGACAGTTTGCGAGCCACGATTTTATAAGCCCTGCCCTACAATATTGTGGAATTACCCATAAAGCGAGGCTCGGTCAGCGATATAAAATTGCCGCCGAGGTTTTCAGGGGCTGCCCCAGTTTATCTGCGAGTTGCGCAACACTACATAGTTCAGCAAGCAAATAGGTTTTCCAACCCTCGTGCCCGTTTTTACGGTGAGTCTAACAGTAAACATTTAACGAGGCCACGATTTCCATGGCCATGATTGGAGCCACAGCGTGATTTCTGTTTAATTGGACTTTTAAATTGAAAAAAAAATTAATCAATCAGAAAGACTTATAGAAAAATTATTCCTAACGGAAGAATACTTGGTTACGACCGGAACACGAATCCGCAACATTTCCCTGTCGGGAACGATGATATCAAGTAAGTATGTCGCAGTAAATATTTATTTAAAAAAATATACATGTCATACAATGAGCTAAGGATCAATTATATATTTATATATACAGGTGTATCTCTTCCCATTTAAGAAAGACAATCGAGTTAGTATGTGTAAGCCGTGCGTATGATGCACATTGTTTCATTGTGTTGGTGTTTACACCTGTAAACACCAACATATTAACAGCTGTCACATTTAAAATAAAACAACTTGCAGAACTTAATAATAATTTTTATTAATATATTATTTATTTTAGACTACATTATTGGGTGTTTTTGTGATGTTGATAACGACTTCAGTAACTGCGCCTCTTAGATTGTTGAACCTTCATAAAAAATAAAAATAAAATAATACATTCTATTCAAAATTGAATGAAGAAGACTCCCCAGAAGTTTTTGCTACTTTCTACTGGACATGTGGTATAAAAGGAAAATGGTTGAAGAATTAACCAATTAACGACATTTTTTAAACATCCCTTTTTATGTGACCCAAAAGACTGAAAATGTATAAAATTGATTTTGTGAAAAAACATTTCAAACGCTTTGTAACTTAACAGTGAGAGCGATTTTAAGAAACAAAACTTGTTATCGTCAAAAAATAATCAATTCAAAGTTTTCCAATCAATATGGTACCCTCGGCGTGGAAGCCTCCTCGATAGAGAAGCGACGATACGATCTGGTGAAGGCTGTGGCGCTGGGGTGGTTGGAGGAGGGGGGCGGCGACCTTCAGGTGACCTTCGCAAGGTCAACCGAGACGGACGGTAAAGTTTTCTGCGTCAAACAAAGCGAAACGACCGCTGCAGGTAACGCGGAAATGTCACCCTTTGTGGCCGAGGAAAATATGATCGAGGACTTAATCATGTTTGATAATGGGTATTTAAAATAAAATAAAAAAATGTTTAAAAAAAAGAGTAGCTTGTCGGTGTAGTGGTCATGACGCTCGCCTAGTAGTCTGGTGGTCAATGATTCGAGCCCCATTCCAGGATACCAGCAAGTTAGTCCTATTTTCATAGCACAGGCTTTTAGCTTAGTTTGAGAATAGTAAGAATATAGATTTATTTATTTATTTGTTCACGCCCATTGTACGCTTTTACATATAAAATTTTTATACATAAAAATATTTATATAAAAACAATATCATGTATAAGCAGTACCTACATACAATATTTAAAAATATATAGTCATAGCACGCATTATATAAAAAAATAGAAAAATATAACATAACATTAAAGAAGTATATAGAACAATATCAGGTATGAACAGTAAAATACAAAATATAAAAATATTAAGCACATGTATAAATAGTAAAAGGTTTGAGCATTAAAAGTATCGGATTTTAAGCATTAAAATATGGGTATAGAAATATAAAATACAAAACAGTAATAAAAGTAAAAGAAGTAAATTATTACATATCATAACATGTATATAGTGATAGTGGAAGTTAGTAATAATATCGTCTCTTTAAGTGTTAACTTTATTTTCAGTAGACTGTCATTGAAAATGTCAACCATATAACCATATTCATTACCAGTCTTCAATATACTGCTGATCACCGAATTTGACTGGTAATTAGTTCTGGAATTGTGGCATGCATTGCGTATCTCTATTTTTTTAAAATAAAGTTTTACAAAAAGTGACTAAAAACATTTTCAATAGCCATAGTACTAAGAGCGATCACAGAATATACGTACATCAATAAAATGAAAAGCATGGGTGTCACCTTTAGACTCGGAAATTTCGAATGGTATTCAAAACGTCTGTAATTAAATTAATGTGTTATTAAATTATTTTTTCAAAATCATCAGGAATACGTCGCTCTGCCCAATTTTAGAGCAGTTCAGAAAATTCAAAAATACAATTGTTGTGTTAAATAGTTACAAATAGACGTAATTATTGACCCAAGTGTTTCTTTTAAAACCCCACCTACATGTCTATTAATATTTTTTATATTGATGCATGTTCGTAATCTTTTTTAACTGGATTTTTTTTTTTAATTTAAGAATTATGAAAACGTGCGTAACTTATTGGCTCATTTTAAACTGCGCGTTCATAACGTATCTCTTATATCAAGATATATTATAGATGTTTCATAGAGACGAAAATATAATTTTATATGGGAAAGTAGGTTTTTGGAAAAATATGGATAACTCATTATCAATAGTGACATCAGTATTGGATTATGGGAATGAAAAAGCTTTGGACTGCAGGTGGCGGTAGTAAAAATACAATTCACATACGAAACAAGTTGTGTAACTTAAAGATATATACAACTTCCAAAAATTTGATAGACGTGGTAGTCTAACATGTGTGGAAATGGTGAACGTTACATTGTGTAAAGTGATCACTTAAGCCAGCCGTACGATAGGTCGTAAGGCCTACGAACGCCCCAAATGACTTCCATACCTGCTTTCCCATATAAAAATATTGCTTCGTCTCTATGTGACATCTATAATATATCTTGATTAATGATGACCCCGTGGGGATAAAATCCAGTATTGTGCTCTTGAAAAATTTGGGCACACTCAAAATATTCTGAATATCTCTTATAGTTAGCTGAATTTTTACGGAAACCTTTGCCACCTTGATGTAATATTAAGAAATTAGTTTTCTGAACATAAAAGCAAACAGGTAAGTGGGTAATTTGCATAATAATATCGGTGTGCGGAGAATAATATTGCAAAATTCACGAAATTTAGAACGAGAAAGAAGTAACAATGTCGCAAAGCACAAAGCTATTTCCACGTAAAACGCAAAAATCCCTTCATGAAAAATTCATCCTGCCAACTATGCTGAGTAAATTGGTAGGGCGAGGACGAAAGGGTTAAACAAACAATGGAGGTAAAAATCTAAATAATTTTCAGGCGTTTTCTAGTGTATATGTTAATAATTCGAATGAATGTCATATACACATAAAAATAATATTGCTTCATACTCTAGTCTCCAGTCGAAAATAGCTCTCATTACCGGCGGCGACATCTATGTACTGATTCACGTAGCTGAAGCCAGGAGGTGATGAAAATAAATTTTAGTCGGAAGTGAACATTATATTTTATTATATCATAAAATGGTTAAATAATAATTATTATCAATGTAATAAATTAACATTTAATTTTAAACAACACACTACACGCGGTGTACATATGCGATAGCGTGCGTTATGTTTTCGTTGTTGCATTACTGTCTAGCGTGAAGCGGTCATATAACTTTGTCTCTTTACACATACAACATATTCTTGAAGTGCTTTAGATGTCTGTTTTACATGTTCAACGTCAAATTCATGATACAAATTAACGTAATTCTTCTTTATTAATTCCATTTCTTAAGGCAAAAAACTAAATAGCTAGCTCAATTAATAAACAAATAAATATATAGATAAGTACTTTCTTGTAAAATGATGTAATATTAAATGGGTCGCTATTTCCATAACAACCAAGTTCTCGCTTTAAATGCGCCATGAAATTTATCATAAATATAAGATATTCTTCCGCAAAAGTTTTGAAAAAGATAAAACAAATGTCCGAACTTAAAGACGCGGGTCGCATTTTGTAAACAGTGATAAATTCGGCAGTAATTAAAATTGTACCATCGGCGAAAAGAACCCTAAAGTAATTAATTATTTACAAATCTTAATTAATTGGTAAAGTAAAGTTGGCCGTAGTTAATACTGAAAAGTAATTAACATATTGCATGTTAACGGAGAGTCCAATTCATTCGGTACTTCGCAGACGTAAATAAACAGCAGGTATTCCACTCTCAATGTTTGTTACTAACTCCCGGGCGCGGCCACACTGCGAATAGTTATTCTGTCTCCCGGGTGCAGCCGCGGCTTTAATATTGACGGTTGGAGAGTTTGCTGAACAGAACTTTACCCTCTAAGGGTGTTTTAAAAACAAAAGGGACGTTCAAGTCTTTGTTCCAAGGCTCGGACAGACCCTTAAAAGTTTGAAGGCGTACATATTATAATATGATGATAAACCGCAAACACAAAACAATATTCTCTTAACAAGTTTCAAGCCGTCCGAATTTCTTTGTCCAAAACTTGTGAATGGCACAGCATCGCGTCGAATAATTATCTTATGCCTTTGGAAGATTATAAAACCCGTTCTCACAGGATGAAAATCGCCAGAGAAGATAGCGACGCGGAAATAAAATAAATTTTTATCGAAAAAATTCAATTACTGTTGACAAAAGCGAAGCGAATTCCGCACGCAGGTAGGTACTTCGGTACTTTATCTTAGTACGTACGCTGGCCGTCATTATTTGCAATGAACCAGCTCATTGTCTAAGGCGTTAGCTCGTTGGCAGATTAGAATATTACGTAGCGATGTTGTGGTATAGTCTTGTGTACTCCAGACGCTTCCAGTTCTTTCTAACACATTTGTAAACATCCAGACTGTTTCGGAAATTCTCAATTATGTGCAGTTCTTATCGTTTTAGAATCACGCAACATTGTTAATATTATTTTTTTAATATTTGAACATTATCCAATCACATTTTATTGTGATCTAACTAGGAACCCGAGAAACCAGTGGCGTACTCTGGCGTGCCCTATATATTGTAATTGAATCGAAATCTATATAACATTGTTGAGATTTTTTTATTTACGTTTCGCTTACAAGAGGCCCAATTACGGAAGCGAAACACTTCACAAAACACCCAGACTTGAGTAAATCACATAGATTAATTGTGACTTCACTGGGAATCGGACCCGGAACCCTCAGAGTGAGAAGTCAGTGTCATACCCACTGGGCTAAGAGGGCCGCCATGTGCAATATAATAAATTAAAAATCATTTCGTATTTTGGTATACTGAAACAATACTCTCTAAATGTAGGATTGATTGAATCATCAATATTGTTGCCAACATTCAAATAAATAAATATGATATGCAAAATAAAAAACCGATTAGTTTCATTATACAGTGTTATGTGGGAAACATTAGAAAACTCATAGTACTATATTCCTACTTTAATTATGAGTCGAAAATGTTCAAGCAACCATGACCTAATATCGATAGTTATGGAGATATGCGACTTCTAAGTTGGCATTTTTTTCTCAATATTTCTGAATAACTTTTTGTAAAACGTTAGACTATCATGGCAGTAAGTTATATGGAATATTAAAAATTCATTTTCTTTAATACAAGTCAAATAAAATAATTATTACAATTGGAATTTCTATAGGGTTTTTATCATTTTATTAAACTTTTATTGAAGCGAATGAATTTTTCGTAATTGATATAGTAAGTTACGGTAATGATAGTTCAACGTTTTGTGAAAAATAATTCAGAAATATTGAAAAAAAATCCAAACACAAAAATGCATAACTCCATAACTATTGATATTAAGCCATGGCTGCTTGAACATTTTCGACTCATAATGAAGGCAGAAATATAGTCCTGCGAGGTTATTATCCTACGAGAAGTAGGGGTATTTTAGGCTTCCACCAACAAAACTGGCAGGAACGCAAACTAGTATATACTATAAAGGTTTCAAATTGTTACCAGCAAATGTGAAAGAAGTAACTACTTTTCGTAGGTTAAGTCCAAAACATGTGAAATGTAAGTTTAATATATGATCATGTTATTTTATGTTTTTAAAAATCTTGTTATTTTCTGTTTATGTAGTGGATATAAAAATGGATTTATTTTTTACAGCTAAATAAAAATATACAAAAGATGAATAAATTCGTTTATAGCACTGGGTAACGCGCCGTGAATTTTTATATTCAAATAAGGATCACATTTCTTTTTGAAAAATAACGGAATAATAAAGATGTTACGTCTACCATTAATAAAACTTACATTGAAAAGTGAGGCAAGACCCAAGAGATGTCGTCTTTTGACATTTATCCCGGGGCGTAAAAATATTATTATATAATTGATTGATTCGATATTACAAAAGTGAAGTTATTAATATAAATATATACCGTAATGGGGAGAAATTGATCATTATCGTCGGAGATCTAAGAACAGGGCGCTGCCATCTTCCCCTGTCCTCGGTACTAGTTGACTAGTCAAGGCCCAATCTATCGTCTCATCCTTCGGTTACTTTTTAATACTTGTTCTGATACATGGTAAAATAGCCAGTATGCTGCTATTTTAGTAGTAGTAGTAGTAGATAATAAAACAATAGAGTAAGTAATACCATTCAAGTACTTGGGCGTCGAAAAATCAAGCATTAGTGACCTTTAAGCCGTGTATTCACTAGGGGACAAATCGCGAAACATTCCGCTCGGCATGTCGCATCAACATCTACGCTCATGTTTCGGGGACAATGACTCGCATATCTTGTCGCGGAAATGTCACCCGATGAGATTATGTTGACAGCTGCGGTATCTCATTTGGCGAAAACGGGGTTCCGCGCAATTCGAAATGTTTTTTTGGGTCGCAATTTCAAATAAACGAGGTTTTACTGTAGTAAATTGAATATTATTAAAAACAAGGTCCTTTTTGCAAATAATTATTGTTTTCCAGACGTGGCGGATATATATCGCCCTATGAGGTTATGATGATAGCCGCGTATCTGTTTATGTTAATGAGTTTATCGAAAAGTAAGAGGAGAAAAAAAGAGGAGAATGCGAAATTATTAACTGCAAAGAGAAAGAAGGACGGACATTCTATGCGATCTTCGATCGATACAGCTCGATGAGTTCGAGAACGATTTCGTTTCCCCGCATTGTCATCTTGACAGATACAGCGCATGCGTATTCACTTGTAAACATACCACGTGGTACTGACGCTCCGCGGAATGTTGCAGTGAGTACGCTCGGGTACCGTGCGCATGGCAACGTTGCCACGGCACGTAGAAATGCCGCGCTATGTTGTGCGCGAGGTCGCGGAACAGTGCACGACGTTGCAACGTCACGTAGACTCTATGCCGCGCGTGCTGTTGAGGGAAAATTTGTCCCCTAGTGAATACATGGCTTTATGAAGAAGTTAGAGAACAAGCAAATAAATTGTTGCTGGATGCTTGAAAACTACTGTGTGGAGAAACAAATACATGTTGATCGAGAGTAAAATGAAAATATATGAAACCTGTGTAAAACCCATCATAACATATGGTATTTGTAACGTAAATGAGTAATGTCTGTCTGATGAATGAGAGTGACAGACGGCATGGAAGAAAGAGAGAGAGAGAAT
This sequence comes from Agrypnia vestita, assembly GCA_016648135.1. NCBI lineage: Eukaryota > Metazoa > Arthropoda > Insecta > Trichoptera > Phryganeidae > Agrypnia > Agrypnia vestita. Next base: position 29,371 of record JADDOH010009630.1, on the reverse strand, counting down.
GTTGAGAGGCACCATTTTGCGGGTTCTCTAATAACGTAGCCACCGCGACGAGAACGTTACTCCTATAACATTATTCCGAACATAATCGAATTTTTTTTAGAATTGGACTAGTAGTTCAATTTAATTGATTATTAGTAATATTTTGTTTACTTTAAGGTATATGCAGAGTAATCATGGTTTTTCTGAATTTGCAAATCATTTTATTAGAAAATGATCACGGTTTTGATAAAAATTTAGGACTTTCTATTTTACACATAAATAATTTTGGTCTGAAATTGAATAATTTAGTATCATTAGAAATTAGTAAAGCATGTAATAGTTTATTTATTGTTTATTTACATTTGTTAATACAAGTTACTAATAACTGCCACACTAGGTAAAAACCTGTTCTGTGGCAGTTATTCTCATATGATATTTATGTAATATTAACAAATGACAATTGAAGAAAGTATAAACGTAATAATGAAAATAGATCAATAATAATAAAGTAAATTATAGGAATACCTAAATCTAAAATAAAAGAAAAAAATAGAAAATATACATTCAAAATTAAGATAAGAATTTAAGTAGTTACAAAAATAAATATTATATTATAGTATACTTTAAATTATATAAATCAGTTTTTGCCAATTCAGAGGTCAAGGGCGGATCACTTCTTCAGCATACCTTCTACATGATATTTTTATAAACTTAGTAATATGATGTTTAAAAGGTTTGTCTAGAGTTATTTCTTTAGTTTCATTAGGTAACTTGTTAAAAACAAGCAGGGCAGTGAATTTAATTTGTCTTTGCCCAAAAGACGTTTTCCTTTTAGGTACCTCGAAATTAATTGTATTTGCCAGACTTGTAACCCGTGTTTGTTGTGTACGATTAAAATTTACCTTGTCCTTGTAGAATTTTATAAGTATGGTTTTAAGGTATAATTGTCTCGGGTCAAGAACGTTAAATATTCCAAACAAATCATCTGAAGGAAACATTCTCGATTTCTTGGTGATTATACGCATGACGCATTTTTGTGATTTTGTCAGCGGATCCATGACTGATCTGACACACCCTCCCCATTCAATTATGCCATAGGATAATAGGGATTGAGTGATGGAACAATAGTAAATAAAATATTATTAATAATCCATTCAATTTAACTACTAGTCCAATTCTAAAAATTTGTCCAATAATTGCGAGTCATCAAGAACTTCAGCAATAATATTTAAAAATATATTTTCAAATAATTTAGAAAAACAAAAACAAAAGACATCACTCATTTTGATATTTTGACATATATTTAACACCCCGATGGAAAGGTATTTCTGAAACATGTAGGTGTAATATATCAAATAATATAAGTAGATTTATACAAATAATATAATCAATATTTTTTAAAAATGTCAATCTACAATGCTTCTGACTCAACTGAAAAAAAAGAAAAAAATATTATTATTGTATTGTCATCTTCATATTTCTTTGTCAAATTTTAGAGAGACTGTTGGTCAGAAAGTGGGTCAAATATTGATTGCAAGATTCCTGACACGAATGGAGCTAAACAAGATTGTATCGCAGGAACGGACGGGTATTCCGTGACCACGACTTCGAACAAGTCCAAGTGCCAGCAATCACAAGCTGATGACGCCACCAGAGAACCTGGAATGTCTTCCGACGAGATGTCCAGCACCAAACTTCCCACTAGCAAAACTCTCTGCTGAAAGTTCGCGCTGACCAGCCGACCAAATTGGGCGGAAGGGTCGGGTTTACAACGGGTCGACAGGTTTATGTCGAAAACTTTGTTACCTGCGAATAATTCCGGGCGAATTTGAATGAAGCGGATTGCGGACAGAAGAACTGAGAGGGCGACTCCAAATCCGAGGGTCAAAAGCTGACAGGAATAATTAAGGGCTACTAAAATATTTGGGGGCAACTTCTTCTTTGGAACACAGCGGGAGAGTTTGTCACAAATGGAATCGACTCTAACAGTGTTGTTTTAAATTAATATTAGAATCGTAATTTTCAGTTGAAATTGTTTTGTTTTTATTTGTTTGTGCAAATGTGGCGTCAAGCTGAATAAATTTGGGCAATGTTATAATTCCTGTACGGATTTTGGCATTATTGTGTATGTGTAGAGTTATTGTTTTACAACATGCCGTACAGTTAGAGACGTCGATGTATACTCGTACATATGTGATATTTTGAACGAAGTTAGGAGTTTAGGAACCGTCTTAAATCGACATCGGTCAGAAATTGTCTCACCTAGGACACTAAAAAATTTTTTTTTGGCCGCGGCCTGTCGATTAATGCTTATATTTTCTTAATTATAGTAAATAATGTCCAGTTTATTACTTTTATATAAGAAAAAAGGTTATATCAAAGTTATTGCCCCAAAAAAATTTCACTCAGTTCAGTTCAGAATATACATTCTGATATAAATGAATAATAAAAACCAACATTTTTGTAAAAAAAAACGCCGATATATGCATTTGCAGTGAATGTTCAGCCTTAAAAACCTTAACTAATAAATCAACCAATAAAAATAATTTATTTTGAGTATGTTCAAATCTATCAAGAGCACAATACTGGACTTAATCCCCAGGGGGACATCATTAACATCACATTGTGTAAAATGATCACTTAAGCCAGCCGCACGATAGGTCATAAGCCCTATGAGCCCCCAAAAAAACTCTATGAGACATCTATAATACATATATTGACTACCTATTAGATTCTCTACTAGGCATGTATCGCTACTTACGTATGTAAGTGCATCTTGTCGTATCTGTAAAGCGCCCTTGAAGCGTCTTTCACGGAAAAACGGCGCTATATAAATCATCACAAACATAAACATACAAAGTGTTTGTTCAAGCGGCGATCTCCTGTTTTGTAAATTTAAGATACTTGGTTTAATTTAAAACCAAAACTCATGTCAATTAAGCCGGTACTAGGAAATGAGAACAAGTCTTTAAGTAATTAGTTTATTAAGTATAGGATTAAGAAGTTTCGCGATATTGGGGCCGGATCCTGGAATCTATTTGTAATCTCTCTCTCTGGGTCCGTGTCACCCATCGTGAGAAGTAGTGTGGGAGGATGGAACGGGGGATGGGGTGAGACCGTGGAGTACTCAAATCAAATTTTAAATTATTAATACCCTCTTAATTAGTCTAAGTAATAAACGTTCCCGTTTAAAAGGATTTAACTGTCAATCCATTCCCGTTGACAAATGAAGACAGTGATCTGTCAAATCTTATATAAAAGGAGTCTCAAAAGTCACGAATAAATTTATTAACATATTATCACTATCACATTTTTTTACACTTGGTTTACAACGCAATAGTTTTATTTTTCTTGGTTTAGTCAAATTATATAGAAAATAGACTTATAATACAAAAGATAAAAAAATATTTATATGCTGCTCGTATACGGCGTTATCGGATGGGGAGGTTCTTATAAAAAAAATCTAAACTCAGTTAAAATATCCCAAAGGATCATCATTAAAGTAGAATGTAAAAAAAATACACCTTTTCAACAAAAGATCTTTTCAAATTGTTTCCAGTACCAAACGTGGATTATATTTTCAAGCAAGTTTCCATATATAAAGACAAAAATCTTACAGAAAACCCGGAATACTTTAAACTTATGAGATACAAACTACTATACAAACTACTAAACTACTATACTAAGCCGTTAACAACTACAATAATCTTCCTATCGAGATGGGCCGCTTCAATAACCTTTCAGTTAAAAACAGCAAATAGTGTTGAAACTGGCATTTGTGTTTCAATGGTTAAAATTTGTATATAATTGGTATTTCTTTTAATTATGTAATAAAAACTACGTAAACCGTACGTCAAGCACTGCGATTTGCTAAGCGGCGATTTAAAAAAAAAACAGTGTTTGCATGAAAATATACGTTTCTTAGAAGAGTACGAATACATATAACATATTTTGTAACTCATTATTTTGTAGACTTCCGTGGCTTTAATTCTTTCAGGACACGCTAATTTTCACTCATAAACACCTCATTTAATGCATGCAAGTGCGCACATTGATTTTATCTTTAAAATTAAAATGCCAACTAAGCGACCATGTTCAGTTAAGTATGAAACATTGTTAGATAAGACTAATTTATAAATTTACAAAGAATAGCAATTGAACACGCCGCCATTTTGCGCAAAGTAAAGGGAAATGTCAAATGCATACCATTTCATAGATGCCACGGCTCTGTGATACATCTATAATTTATTTTAATTAATGATCATCACTAAACAACAGACTAGAAAAATAGTGATGGACCTTCTCTTTTTACACAAAATAATAAACAAAACTATTGACTGTACTCAACTATAAGAACTTATCAACTAGCGTGTTCCATCTCGCATAACTTAAATCATGCAGGTTTTGCCTTGGAAACTGCAGCCACCAACTACGTTTTTAATTTCCCACTGCAAAGTCTTCCTAGACTAGCAAAAATATACGAGTAGCTTGACGTTTCTGCTCCCAATTTTATAATATTCAAACCTATTTTAAATGATGTATTGAAAGATTACTAGTATTCGTCAGAATGGAGTTAAATAAATGGAGGGTATGTCAGTCAGATAACTAACTCTTTTGTAAATGTTTTATTATATTATCTTTTTTAAAGCTTATGCGATTGCTGTGTACTTGCTTTTAACTTTATATTACATATACATTTTTTGTTATTTTTTTAATATTATGCTTTTTTAAGCTTTTGTTATTGCTAAATTTTAAATTTATTTATTTATTAAGCCCTGAAGGGCGTAAATAAATAAATAAATAAATTTAAAAAAAAATCATTTCACATCCGGCAGTGGAGAGATGTAAGTCGAAGAAGAAGGACAAAATACAGTAATTAAATATATTGTCAATATCATTTGTCTTCAAAGATCTCTCTCAGGGAGGAAAACAAGAGTAATTAGTCAAGTTTGAAAAATAAGAAATAAATAATTATTAAATAAAAACATCTTTAAAACAACAAAGGGCCGAGATAAATCTTTCATAGTTAATTAAAAAGATGCATTAATTACGCGATGGAGGATCTTGTATTAAATCATCTCCCCGCAGCGCTTTTCATTATTTCCCGCCAAAATATTAATGAGCGATAACATTTTCCCGACAACATAAATCTATAATTTAAGAATAGAACGCAATTCAGCGGAAACTCACTACAGCCAGGTAGGTACGACGCACTAATGAGATTGCCATGCCCATGAAAGTTTACAATTTTATGAGCGAGCTGCTGTAAAGACAGGATCACCACATTTTCTTAATTATTGGCTTAATAGTATTATATTGGCTTAATAGTATTATATTAGCTTAATAGGTACGTATTATATTGGCTTAATACGGAAAATTAGATACATTTCAGATACAGAATAATAATAATAATAATTGGATAACTTATATAGTCGCGAATACTCACCTCAAGGGCGCTGTACACAGAAAAATTATTATCTTACAAAACAACTTACTGCTAGAAAAGAAAAAACTTATTTACTATTACTTATTTACTAGGTGGCATACAAGAAATGGAATTAAAATTGAGTACTATAAAAGTTGGGAGTGCCTGAAAAAATTAGGTGTTTTCGCGGAGTGCGCAATAGAGTGGAAAACACTAGCTAGCGTCGTTGTGGTCAAATTCTGTAGGTTTTTATAGGATTGTCTAAATAAATGCGTCTTAACACTTATACAGCATAGAATGAACAAATTAGTAAAGAATGCAAAGCTGTTCTTAACTTTTATATGTTGTTTTAATGATATTCATGGTTTGTTATTTTCTTTTCCTTGTACTATTTCTCTGCATTTGTTTATACAACATTGTTTTGTTATATGTTGTGATTTTCTTCTGTGCTTTGATATTTTATTTAATTCTATTAAATTATTGCTCGTATATTGTACCTCAGGGACAGTGAAGTGGTTTGTGCAGTTTCCTCACCGCGTTGCACGAGTGCTTCTGCTTCGTCAGCGGCGTAGCGAGGAAACTGCTTTAGCATTAAAACAATGCCAATCCGAATGGCGAAAGTTTAGGGCCGCTTTTGCTCGTAGAACGGCCCTAGGTCTGTGGTGGGTCCCATTTCACTGTTCTTAACACTCACGTCATATATATTTCTTACTATTCTCTCATCTATTTATTTCTTTAAGCATAATCCAAGAATAAGGACGGTATAACCAATATTTTTGAGAGTAAATATCCTCGATACAGTTAAGTGTCCTGATTTCAAAATAAAACAAAATGATGCGCAAGTAAGTATTAAAAAAGATATAACACTTTAAAATTTCAAAAATTTCACCATACATTTTGACATATGAGTCAAAGCGCAAAAGTATAATTATGTATCTATTGTCTTCGCGTGTTCGCGTGAACATTTGGTATTACCTATAAATAAAATTCTCTTCAACTAAATATTATATGATTTACAGATTAAATCCTTCGATTAAGCCTCTCAAATGTCAAAATGTATGTTGAAATTTTCAAAAATTTAAAGCGTCAAATTTCAAATGTTAAACGTCAGACGGTTGCCAGTTACCAGCACAAAAAAAAATTTCGCCGTTTTCTATGAAAATAAAAACACGGATTTTGATAAATATTACACGGAAATATTTTAAAAACAATTGGTTTTCGTGTTTACGATTAATTTTTGTTAGTTTGGATGTTTTTTATTATCAGTTTGTTCTTATTTGGATGTCTTTTATAATCTTTTTAATGCAGATATTCTAAAATGTTTTTTTAACTGGTAACAATTAAAATCCGGAGACGATTGCAACGTTTTTAGGGTAATTATAATATAATAAGATGTTGTTCTCGTTAATAAAAATTGTTTTCCAGTCTTCAGAAAACTTGGCAACTTGTAGATAAGTCTTAGTAACAACTTGTAGATAAATTGTTACTAAGTTAAATAAGTACTTAGGACTTGACAGCTAAGTAGACAACAAGTAAATTTATTAGTTTAAAAACAGCGAAAGGTCTGGCCTATTATAATAAATAATATTCAAATAACGTCTCCTGGTGTATGGCCACCCCACAATTGCGCCGTTTTAAACAGTGGGGTTGATGTTTTCAGGTGTGCTCGTCAGAGGGGAGTTATTAGCGCGTAAATAAGCTGGCTTTTGTCTCGCAGGGTGCGATAGCCCCACCACCGTCGGCTGTTGCTAGTAATTCAAGAGCGAAACCTCAAAAAGGTGGCGGATTCTAAGGGAGGCTAAGTTTGACAAGGGGTGTTATGTATAGGTGCTGTGAAGGCGGAAATACGATGTGGAAATCGATAAGGTGATTGTATAACTTTGTCATTACAGGTTAACCTGATAATCGGAGAATAGTGACAGTAATTACGTGTACAACAGTGGTGGAAGAGTGTAGCATTCTATTTTCTATCTGCCCACCTAGTTACTTCTAGGTTTTTATTTATTTATTAATCAACACCCTAGTGGACAGTAAGGAAATTAAAAGGATTTTTATACATCTAACATTTAACACGTTTTCCAGTAAATAATTAAAAAATAATAATATAAATGAACAATATATATATTAATATTAAGATTTTCGCGGGTGAAACATGAAGGATTATTTTCTAGGATAGCCCGCGTATTGTAGTTTTGAAAAATACTGTTATTATGTACCCAACGTTTCGGATAACACTGGCCATTTTCAGAGGGATTTTCGCCTTGTATTTCGAGTTCTGTTATGAATTGGTGGCAAGCAACCCGTTCACTCCAGAAGTCAAGATCCAAGTCTTGGATCTCGACTTCAAATCAAAATAACAATTATAATTAAAAAATATATTTTACGAAATAATAACCAGATGTTTGAAGCAATTTTAAATAAAGAGATATTCTAATGTGTATATTGTAATTTAAATAATTTTTAAATATTACCAGAAAGTAGGTACTTGCACGAACATCTGAGAAAAGATTGTAGTTTTTTTATGTGTGTATGTGTGTATATGTGAAAAATGCATTGTCATCGACATCAAGTCGATGTGCAAAATTTCAGCTTGATTGGATGAAGGGAAGTGTGTTCATTTTCAGTTCAAAGATTTTTCAATTTTCCAAAGGCTGAAGCAGGAGTCGAGTAGAGAAGAAGAGAAAGTCGCAAGTAGATCTGGAGGTGAACGCAGGAGCAGAACTGAATTCTGGGTTCCTGCGCCACGTAATTTATTTCATCAAAAAATCAGGGCCCGCACGCCCAGGCGCATTTTCAACGACCAGTCAGAGGTCGGCATTTCGGAAACCGACGACACCGACCTCTGTCTGACGGCGGGATCACTACTCATAATTCGAGTCGCAGCTCTATGAGCAGTGGTCCCGTATTCAAAATATTAATAAACATGTAACTAAACATTCTACTATAGTTATAACATACTATTTTTACACATTTATATTTTATCTTTCTTTTGTTTCAATAACAAATGTCTCTCAGGTTCATCCTTCATGGAGATAATCGGTAAAAAGGGGGCCAGACTCGCCAAGCTGGGTGCAATAATTTCGTATATTTGGTCTCTCTGGCGAGCCTGGCTACACAAATTCAATATTTTTTCTACATAAAATTATGTAAAGCCATATACAAGTGATTGCGAACAAAATCATATTAATTTTTACATTTTATAATTTTTGTATAAAAATGGCGACTTCGGCACGGTACCGATGTCGCAAGAGGGTACTGAATTGTGTTTGATAAAAATGGCGACTTTGGCACGGTATCGATAAAATGGCGACTTCGGCACGGTACTGATGTCGCTAGAGGGTAAAACCGATGCCCCCGGACTGTGGCGATACCGTACTGCAGTCGCCCAATATTACGATTTGGGAAGATTAAAATCTTTTTCAAGAATCAAATCATGCCGCCGCGATTTCTTCTTACATCGCTTACAACATACACAAAAACATTTTTAACAACAAAATTAATCCGATAACGACCTCCCAGTGATGTCAAAAATAAACTTTAAAAAACATACATACAAAAATTACAATAAATAACTTCGGTTATTTTTAATAAAAAATTCGTCGAGCGCGCTAGGCATACCCAAAGGGTTTTATTTATTCTTGCCCATCTGCGCGCTCGCGCTCACAATTCATGTGATAAAAAATGCAATAATTAATTCTAAAAAATCAAAATACAAAAAAATCACTTTTTTCTTTAATAAAATGTTCATTAGTGCCAACATATGGAGATTGGTAAAAAAGGCCCGATTAAAGGCCACCGGTTTTTTCTTGTCCGACACACGGGAGCTTATCATAAGCATTAGAATATAAAAGATTTTCCAGCGTTTCGCGTATATAAGGTGGGACCGCGTTGCGCAATTGAGTTTGTTTTGAAATTTGACGACAGCCGATGTGGCCAGTCGTGGAATTTCGGAACGACAGATAGTAAGCGAAATAATCAAGCGAAGTACCTACCTAAATGGCTACCTCATAGTTGAGTGATGAATTGTGAAATAATGTGAATTCAAGAAAAGTGAATTAATTAAGGGGGGGGGGGGAAGGTTAATTCAGTGTAAAAAAGCATATTGCCAAGGATTTTTTTTGGTGATACAGGTAGTGCTAGTTTATTTACTTAATTTCCATATAATAATACATTACTGTATCTTTATTTTTAAAATTTTTCATTGCAAAATATTCATATTTAAGCGAGTGGCAGTGCATCTCCGGAGGTGCCTCGAAAGAAAAGTTGTTATAACTAATAATTCGCAACAGAATCATCTGAAAAAAATATCAAAATGCCAATTGAAATTTTGACACAATATTCTTGTGATGTTATAAATTCATTTAAAAATTAAAAAAATAAATTAAAAACTTAACCCCCCCTTTAATACGTTTTAGGTGACATAATCAATCGCTAATGAATTTTCAGAGTTTTCGTAGGAGGTTCGAAAAGACATTTAATTGTGAAGCAACATATAATTTTCCAGTTGCACCCTGTATATAGAATTATGTCCAAAATTTTAAAAGTTTATTCTTTTTGAATTAGTAAATGTTCCCGTTACTTAGCCTTCTCATTAGCAAGATTGCATTTAAAAAACATGTATTCACGAATATTTTTTCAGTGGCACCTCGATCTAATTGACCTTCCGTCTAATTGACGTCTGCGCGAAATTATTCAGAGTATTCGGAACTCTGCACGCGGGGCGAGAGGGAGGGAGAGAGCGCGCGGGCCGTTACAAGTTCGGAAATGCGAGCCGCCTCTGGAGGGCGTAATTTCCTCGGTCGTTCACCGGCAACTTTGCGGAGTAATGAGGAAACTAGACCCGTCGGCTGCGCCCGAAAAAACCCACTATTTATTCAGACAAACTAATTCAGAACAGACGATAAAAATGAGCCAAGTATATTTTTGCATACTAATATAAGAAAGCCAGTACAATTAATAATCTTGCATTTAGATTAACTGAGTAGGCAGAGAGGATAAAGCGCCATACACTTCTGTCCTGACACACAACTTTCGCTTCGTCTACATTCATACACCTTCGCATGCAAACTCGACGGTTGTTCAGGCTTCTAACAGGACCATCTTCCAGTATCTGGTTAGTCTGGTCATGCCACGTCTTCCGTGGTCGCCCTCTCTTTCTGGCGCCGTCAACACTTGCATCATATATCTTTCTTACCATTCTTTCCTCATTCATTCGCTCAACATGGCCAAACCACCTGAGCGACCCTATTTTTATTCTATGTATTATGCTACGATCAGCTTTACATTCATTCCTAATATCTTCATTCTTTACTCTATCATACATGGATTTGCCACACATACGTCTAAGGGACCTCATCTCCACTGCATTCAATCTACTTTCGTTCCTCTTCTGCCAGCTCCAAAAGTATTTTTTTACAATACATTTTATTTATAAATGATATACGCCCCAAACTTTTACATTATAAAAATAAAGAATATCAACAATTTAAATGCAATAAGTAATAGGCACAATAAGGATTCCCAGAGTTCTGAAGTGGAGACTTTCGGACAATAAAAGTTGGAAAACCACAAAAGAGATGGACGATATAGCCGCTGTGGACGCTGTGAGGGAGAAAAATGGCTACAACTAGCAAACAATAAGGAAGGATGGAAGGGCACGGAAGAGACCTGTATCCAGATGAAGGCTGAAGAAGAAGAAGAAGTACACAAGAAAATTAAAGAACATTAGCAAGATAAATAAAATTAATAATAGATTAAGTATGTAGGCAACATCCGATAAGATGCGTGGAAGAGCTGTTCCGCACTGCCCTGGACAGGGAAACTTTCTTCCAGATGATCGCCGACGTCGGGGGAACCCGACAGGGCACATGAAGAAAAAAAAGATGTAGGCAAACTATAGAACAAAATAAAATATATGAATATATGAAATTAACACAGCTGTATTAATTGTCTAGGTGGTGCAATATATATATACAAATTTATGAAATAGTTAGTGCGCTGAGTATCTACATAAAATAGTTCGTTCTGTTTTTTTTGCGTATATTAATCACATAATAAAGTAAGTTAGATTTTTTGTTGTTGTTTCTGTCTCATGAATGTTAAAAACTTGTGTATGGGAAAAAAGAACAGGCATATTTTGAATTAAAACAGTTATTACTATAGTTTTTATCTAGTTTACACATAAATATGTGTAAACTAGAATAAATAAGCTTCTTCTTCTTATTCTTCTTCATCAGCCTTCGTTTCTCCACTGCTGGATATAGGCCTCTTCCTTCCCTTTCCATCCTTCCTTGTTGTTTGCTAATTGTAGCCATTTCTTTCACCCCACAGCGGCTATATCATCGGTCCATATCTTTTGAGGTCTAACGATGCCTTTTTTTATTCTCCCAAGGTCTCCATTTCAGAACTCTGGGAGGCCATATTCATAAATAAGCTTTTTTTCATAAAACCTTAGATAATATATTGACGTTATATACAGTAAAGATAAAATTACTTTTGCATATGTAGTATAAACGGGATTAACTTTGGTATGATCTTTCCATTCTGTTATTATCTTTATCCTTTTTTATATGGAGACAATCGTAGTGCAATGAGAGGGAAATATATTTGTTTCGCACGAGTCATACTCGGCTGACCTACATAATATAGGTTTCTAACACAACCGATGTCTCAAAATCGTAGTTGGAGAATTTTTAAAAATATTTTTTTTAAAAATGCAATAATATTTATTACACAATTGTGTTATTCATAGTTCCTCTCCATTTAAGAGCATTGCTCTTGTGCTCGGACGAGGTACTTTGAATTTCTATATATAATTATTTACATTTAATTATTTTACATTATATTATTTATCCAGGATGAATTAGTGGAGTGAAATGTCTTTGACTTTTAAGGTAATGGTGTCTAGTTCAGTTCATTGAGATGTTCTCTCAATTTGTTTTTCAATTGTTCTGTATCCTGTATATTTCTCATTTCGATTGGAAGATTGTTAAAAAATTTCACGCCTGAGTATAATATGAAACCTTGTTGATATTTTTTTGTATTGCATTTTGTGATTTTAAAGTTGCCTCAAATAATGAAATAATTGTTAGTATTGTGATTATAAGTAAAAAAAAAACAATATTTCAATTCATACTTACGAATAGTTTTTTTTCTTAACATAATAAATGTTATATAGGAAATTTTGAAACAAAGTTGTTAACATAATAGCTACAACACGTTAGAAATGACATTTTATGTTTGAACTTTAGTTTTATATTAATTAGTTATTAGTTATCTATTATCTATTAATTAGTCGCAAGAAAAATAAATTGCGAAATTAATCTAAAAGGTGATAAACTATGTAAATATTTTTTGATTATATTGTCAATTATAAGTCAATATATTTCACTTAAATAGAATATTCGGTTCCTTTTCGTACGTCGCTTCGATTGAAAGACACATTTATAAAATACTGTACTAAAAAAGTCTATAAACCATTTAAATTTTAATCTTTCATTATTTATTTCCATCATAAATTTATTTTACAGACAACTTAAGGTTTTAATAGTTACCTTGGTAATAAAGTTCGGTAATCCCTGTACAATTTAGACGAAACTTAACAAGAGTATTTTTGTATTTTCTAAGTTAATGGTTTATTGGCTTAATATATTATTTATGTTCGCGGATCCAATACTTTGGTACATTTGAAGTTTACTTTCAAACTCATGTTTTCATGGCCGATCAGAATGTTCACCAATATTTCACAAATATTGTGATCTAGTAGAGTTATTTTCATTTAAGAAAGACAATCGTATAAGTATATGAAAGCCGTGCGTACGAAACACGTTGTTTCGTTGTGTTGGGATTTATACCCGTAAACACCAACACAACGAAACAATGTGCATTGTACGCAATGCATACACATACTAATTCGATTGCCTTTTTTAAATGGAAAGACCTATAATAATTGTTAGAATTTACATATGTCGCAACTACTTGTCATCGACACGGTATTGTCACGAAATATTTATGTTTCGACACACCATGCTGTCAATACGGTGTTGCATAAGTGATAGAGAATAATATAATTTTAAGTGTGTTCAATTTTTTTTTGTCCCAAAGGAATTGACATTAATTAAGATAAATTATACATAGATGTCTGTATATGCAAGCCCTTTTGGGCGTTTATAGGGTTCACGACCTGCCAAAGGCTGGCTTAAGTGATCACTTTACACAATGTAAATTGGTCTAAAACAGGAGAAATATTGAAATGATTTTCAGGCATAAACTAGTGTGTATGTTAATAATTTGGATGAATGTCATGAAAAGAATATAGCTTCATATTCTAGAAAAAAAATTTATTCAATCTCATTTATCAGCGGCGACATTTATAAACTATTACCCATGTAATAAATTTTTCATTCCCGTGAATGAAAAATTTCAACCATAAATGTCGATAGCGTATTTCCACTTAATATCTGTCAAACTTTACGAATTTGATAGATATGTAGTCAATCATGGATGGGAACGGTGAACGTTGCATTGTGTAAAGTAATCACTTAAGTACTTAAGTAGTGACTTAAGTCAAGTAAAGGCATTGTGTAAAGTAATCACTTTACAACCTGTCAACCCTTGACAGGTTGTAAACCCTGTAGATGCCCAGAAAAGACTTCCATATTTACTATTCCATATAAATAGATTGCTCTCTGTGAGACAACTATAATTTATCTTAATTAGAAATGAAATATCTCAAAAAGTACTTAACAATCGCATCGACTCACCTGAAATTACATACAAGAGCACGACACCTTTCAACTTGGATCATTTTGAGAAAAAACTACGGCAAAAACTCTGTAATTAACCGTGTTCTTGTCACCTTAAACATAGGTTTTTCAGTGATTTCGGCATGTGAATAACATTTGCTAACTTTACTAGAGGTAAACTTGCGAGGTGACATATTTTCTCTCACACACGCACACACGCACACACACACACGCGCACACACACACACACACAAACACACACACATGCCAGATAACTACATGAAATGCAATCCATCATAATATACTCCTGTGAAATCAGGGTTTCTTAATAAACCTTTTCTTGGAAACATGGCTTTTGCAGATCTCGACGTATTTTGTTCAAATTTTGAGCAGTTTACTACTCTGTTAGGGGTTAACTTGCGAAGTGACACGTTTCCCCTCACACATACATGTAGGTACATACACACATATATAAATTACATCATTAATATTTTTTAATTTAGCGATTCTTTTAATTGGCCAAAGGCTCTGTCTATTATATCACTAATGTATATAATTATTTTTCAATGGCGGTGAGATAACTTATAAATGAAAAAAATAACACCGACAATTCCTGCGATAAACTATTACAATATCTATAAGACTAACATCATATTTTTAAAGTTAAAAATAATCATATCAATAAATTTGTTAATTATATCATTCACGATCTAGATCCGAAAGAAAAAGTAAATACGTCACAAAAATGTAAAAATAAATTATCCAGAGATCTCGAATATTTTAGAATGTTTCTTCGAGATCAAATTTCTGAGAGGCGCCTGGGTCGAATTACATTGAATGGAATAAAAGGCGAACGAAATCTTTAGCCGGATAAAGAAATAAGCCCCAACTGTCGAGAAACTCCGTGGGAGGGGGTTTAGTAGGAATAGATTGGTAAGGGGATGGGGGGTGGGGGTTAGATGTTTGTGGTGAGCGGCAGAAAGCTTATGAAACTTTTAAAGAAAAGAACAAGAGAAAAGGATTAAATCGAATCGATTACGTCATTTATTCAGCAATAAAAAATGACCAGTAGTGGTTTGCTTACATCTTTATTGCCAGTAAGAAAAAAACTAAATTCGCGTTTCCTTCTATTAAATTTAATAACGCGAACATGAATGAACCGGGACAGAGGGGCAGGAAGAAAAAGAAGAAGAGATGCAATGTTACACGTATTTCGTACATGTCATATCAATATTGTTACTATTTTCAAAGTATGCTAAGCTCATGATCAATGAAAATAGGACTAACTTTCTGGTCTTCTAGAGTGGGGCTCGTATTACTGATCACTGGATCAGTTGGCGAGTGTCAATAAAAAATAATATATTATAGCGAGAATATGTACCTACTTAATGCTGATAACAACAATGTCACGCAATAGCGGTCAGTCAACCGTGACCGCAGGCTGTTACGCACGCAATCCAGGGTCACTCATCCGCGGCCGCGTTATCTCTCTAGAGAATTCTACGAGATTTCATCTCATAGTAGAATACTACTTAGAATCATCTACAACTTTCCACATGCTTCTCGTTACCTCTAGAATAAACCTTTCGAGGAAAATCAGGTATAAAAGGAGTCACACGACGCGCGCTCGAGCATTCAGTTCGTGGCGATAACAAGGCGATATCCCCGTAGAGTAAACAAGTGTGAACAGTGATTCGTGATATTACAACACGCGATATTAGTAAGCAAGCTAACGCAGTGACTAACAGTGATACCAGCGGAATAAAGGAAGCATACCGGGGCAAGTAGTTTCTACGAGCGAAAATCGAACGAAATTTACGAGAAGTGTCCAAGCGATAGAGACAGCGTTAATTAGTCCGAATTAAGGAACAGTTCAATAATAAGTGTCTGAAATATTCGGAAGAAATTTAGCGACTGTAAAATTAAGAACGGTACTACAATTTAACTCGTATTTAGTGACTTTTTTTGATAATAAATAAAACTAAAGTGTCCCGTGAATATATTTAACTATTTTGTATATTTCAAATGAAATTTTCTCACTTATAAAGTCAAATGAAATTTACTCAATGTAACGTATCAGTTTCCTTTCAAATTTCGGCAAGCGTAGCAGAATATTGGAACATTATATTTAAGAAGAATGGAAAGTGAGGAATGAGTACCTTCCGGATGTAGGCATTTGTAATTTTATTATAGACGGGCAGAAAGCCGCAAAAGGAGAACGGAGGTACATTGAACGATTTAGGCGTACATGAGGAAAATCTATTTATAATTTAAACAAATTAGGACTGAATGTAGAGACTTCAGCACGCTATAAACATACATAATATATGAAATAACTGTTCGTTGTATAAATTTATTCGCTGATTATAGTAAGTTACCTGTTATTATTCGAAGGCTTTACTTTACCTTTGTTATTGTCCATACATAATATCAGTGGCATAAGATAACTGTGAATGTAAGTGATACAAGCAGGCCCTCATTATGGATCGTCCCAATGCATAGACTTATTGTATAGGTATTGTTTCATTACTGATAGTTTTTCATATAAGTGCTGTACCTTTTATACATAATTTTTGTGCATACTTGACCCAATTCTAAGTTGAAATCAACCAGTGCAATTATTGTCTATAAAACAGTTGCGCCATGTATTAATGTATGTGGACCAAACAGTGTTTTTTATTGCGGCAATATTGCTGTGTCAGGCTGAACAATTAGGATAACAGTTTGTGAACGCGGATATCCGAGAGCAGTTAGCTACCTCGTCCAAATGCCTCAGATGGCGTATATATTACGAGCCGGCACACAAAAAAGGGCAGTCGGATCTTCACCATCGGACCGGGCGGACCTCCGCTGTACGTCCACAGACTTTCATTATTATTCTACTCACAAATCTTCACTTGCTCCCGAAGCTTCTCTTCGGTAGTACGAAAAATAAACGCAGTCTTTCATTTTACGACCCACAATACTTCCCTAAACCACATTCATAAAATATTATCATTTGAGCAGCGTTGATCAGAAACTAAAAGTGGAAAAAGACTTTCGATGACTCAATTCGATTTACTTACAACTAAATGTAAAACTAAACAATATTATTTGTAACAGATTTGTTATATTTTTACAGTAATATTATCGTAATTTTGTTTTACCATTTTAAAAAACACGGTTTTAATAACATCATATGTATTGTAATATTATGTATTGTTATATAAATAGGCACCTTGTGCAAGTCAAACTTCCCAAAAGCAATACTTTACTCTCTTTACTTTACTTTTTACTCTCTTCGATTCTTTCAAATTTTGATCTAATTTCCATATTTACTTACACTCTATATTTCATGAGACCAGCACTTGCATGTTAACATATAATCATTGACATCTTCGAATATCTAAGCTATTTAACTAACTTAGAGAATATTTGTCAAGCTTATGTTTATTTAATGACTCAGTACCGAGCATTCCACTTCTATTATGTTATGCCTGTTATTTCTTTTTTACTGGTCCGAGAGCGCGCAATACTGCAATCACAGCTTATGCCACGTCAGCAACGTGGCCATTTGCCTGAGATGGGAATATATTACAAGCGGGCACACGAAGAGAGGTACTCGAGTCTCCATCATCGGATCGGGCGGACTTCGTCTGCGCGCTCTCAGGCTTTCTTTGTTATTATACTTTGACATCTTCACTTGGTCCCGGAGCTTCTCTCCGGTGAGAAATAATTGAATCTTTCATTCCACGACTCACAAAGCTTCTCCAAACTATGTATATTCCACATTCCTGTAGCTCGTACCAATTACGGATTACGCTCCCCCATAGTGAGAATGTGCCAAGTCTACAACGACTTGTTCACCGACATCGATATCTATCATGTGTCTCTATACCACCTAAGATCACAAGTGAACATAATTCTGCGACGCAACATTGAATTAATACTTGATTAATAACTGATTATTGATTCATTACTGCAATGCAAGATATAAATAAAGTTAGGTAATACGTATACTTTATTATTGTTATTTACTTTATTATGTTCTACTCACTACTGTTACAATTGATGTCTTTTATTTTAACATGCTTATATTATTATTATGTACTATTTCAAAATTATTTCTATGTGAGATATGTTAGGATATAAGTAAATATTGCTAACTATTTACACTCTCATATATTTATATATATCATTATCTTATATCTGTTAATATTTCCAAATAAATAAACACATAAAACATTAACCTTCGAATATCGAGGATTACGTACTCAATTCAATTCAAATAAATATGAAACTTGGCAAAATTATTGACTATTCCGAGCAGCAGTAAATAAAGTGATGATAGCCAACGTCCGTTGAACAGATAGGGCACAAGAAGAAGAAAAAGAAGGTCACTCTTAGTGTGGTATTTTTTATTTTTATTTTATTTTTATTTTCATTTATTTGTTTTCTTACAGCCATATAATTAATCAATCTTGAAAAAAAACAATAATTGATGTACAGAGTTTTGGGCCAATTACAAGAAAACACATATATACAATCGATAAAAAATAAGAAAAAACATGTCCAATAGTGAGTTTGTGTGAGTGTGTGTATTTGTGTGTTTATTTATTTATTTTGTTTTGGGAAAAGTTAACAGCAAAACAATCTTAAAAATTTTACACTGAATTTAAAAATTTACTTTAACATACATTAATAGCGAATGGAGAGGGTGGAGGGGAATGTGGGACGGGAGTAGAAGGGAAGATATAATGTACAAAT
Source organism: Agrypnia vestita (assembly GCA_016648135.1). Lineage (NCBI taxonomy): Eukaryota > Metazoa > Arthropoda > Insecta > Trichoptera > Phryganeidae > Agrypnia > Agrypnia vestita. Next base: position 10,477 of record JADDOH010009630.1, on the reverse strand, counting down.
TAGTTTGGGTGCGGTAGTGCAGATATTGTTTGTTTTATGTTTCTTATTGTTGCGTTGAAAATGTTAATGTGGTGATAGTTTGTGTTAAATGAATTTGTGGATCTGTACATAAAGGAGTTTTGTTTTGAGTTGGTCTTACAAAAGGGGACATGAAAAGTAGGTGAATGTCTGTTATTGCGAGTTGGGATGTGGTAAGATATTCGTTGAAGAAGTTCCGGACTATCAACTAGATTGTGTGTTATTTTGAATAGCATCACCGCGTCAGCTATGTTTCTTCGACGAGTTAGGGTCTGCATGTTAAAAAACTTCGCAGAGTCTTCATTGCTTATATGAGATCTAAATGAACGGAGGTCTAGGTATCTTAGGAATCTGTTTTGGACGCTTTCAATTCTATTTTCGTGTACTGCATAACCTGGATTCCACACCTGAGATGCATATTCTAAAATACTACGAACGTATGAGAAATAAAGTGTCTTGAGGGTACTGATATTTTTGAAATGTTTACATGTGCGTATGACAAAATCAAGCATAGATGATGCGTTGGTGACTATATAATCGATATGTTTGTTGAAATTTAATTTATCGTTTACAAATCAACGTTTGCAGAACTTTATACCGCTTTTTCAAAAAACCTATTATGATAAAGATGAAGCAGACAATTTGAAATTACGCCAAATATTTTTTCCAGCCAATGAAGAAAAGGATTTTCCTGAAACGTGGGATTAGGCAGAACTGTCTTTAAGATTTACACATCCTTTTATTAAGCTTAAGTTTTCCAGAATAACCAATTTCAACTTTTCACAGAAGTTACAAGAAACTTTATACCGGAGAAATTGAATATTATGAACGTTATTAAATGAATAAAATAATGTTACTGTGCCAGTAGAGTCGAAACGATGGCTGCCGCGAAGAGTTTTCATTGCAGACGTCTACATACCTGAAAAAGAAAGAGACAAAATATTAATGAATAAGTCCACCGTACATTTTTAATTAATAAAAACATTTTTAATCAATGTACTAAATCACTTTACACGAATTAAACTAAACGCAATTCTTTAATCCTATAAAAGAATTGCGTTTAGTTTAATTCTTAACTATCACTTTTATCGCTGGCTAACACTTATTTATCGCTCGAAGAATATTCAATTCTCGCACATACTTAGAAGTCGCACCGGTTTATTTCGTCACTTAAGTACTCCACTCGATTCGCTTTATTTATCGCTTCGATTATCTCACGACTGGCCATACTGGCCGTCGTCTCGCAGCTCGCGGCCGACATCGCACCGAACGAACTGTCAAAACTTGACTCCGCGGTCTAGATCCGCGCTATTAGTATCTGCAAACGCTTGTTTTATCGAACTTCCTAGATTATTCTAGTGTTAGGAGAAGGTTATCGTCGCTTCTAGGCTGATCTAGTCATCTAGGTTGATCTAGTCTTCTAGGTTGATCTAGTCTTCTAGGTTGATCGAGTCTTCCATAGTGTTCTTCCAAATTAACATTATAAGGGACTCGGACATTGCGCAATTACTTCTACTTGCCATTCCGTGACAATATATATTATCGACACATTGATCCTTTTAAGGGAATCAAATAATTTGTATAAATTATTAACAACAATGTTCTAAAAGTACAATTTCACAATCAAAACATGTTTTTATTAAAATGAATTAAAATAAAGTTGCTGCGATGATTTTCATTCTAATTGTGTCATAAGTTAGTTATGACGCGAACATTGAGCTGAATAATTTACGAGATAGATTGGATGTGTGGATTCTGGTGTCTCATTATTTTGCGTTTTTCCTTTTTATGACCCTTGTATTAAAAATGGCGAAAGAGTTACCGTGAAACAATTTTTAAGTTGTATTCTTTTCATTTAAAAAATTCGCTATCGTTGCAACAAAAAAGACTCTCATGGTAATACACCAAATGTGCGTACGTGTCAAAAATAAATTTTAAAGTTTCGGGTAGGAAATTCACCTTGATGATAAGCACCTAACTAAAATGTCTGTAAAATTTTAGAAACTTAATCGAATCAATAATTTTAGATTTGTCTGATTGCCTATGGTCGGCCATATTCTGAAAATAACAATACTGTTATTTGGTGATTGTTAACCCCAACACTCAAAAATAGAGAAACGTCAAGACATCTGTCAAATGACAATATTTCTATTATAGTGACAAAAATATTGGATTGAATTTAATAATATTTATTTAATAATTTAATAATTATAGGATTTAATTTAATAATTTAACTGTATGGATGATGAAATTATTCGATGTGTGTGAAACAAACAAATTTCAACTTACTTATAAAATAATATTTGTACTTACTTATTTTACACAATATTCATCAAACACTTAAAATTTAGATAAAACTCCAGATTAAGAAGCCTGGTTTGCGTGATGATATAAATATCGTTTCGACATAATCTTTTTTTGACCAGAAATTGTGGAGGTCTGACATTACAATCTATGTATATATGTGTAACAAAATATTAATGTACCTATTTTAATTTAAAATGGTTTTTATGCCATTACTGCACAACTGTTGGGTGTTGAAAAGTGATACTGCACCATCGCATCGTATAGTATGCAGACATAACACAGGATGCAATCTCTGCTTCCTGTCTTGGATTTTTAATAACAATTTTTGAGAATCCCTTATACTCCACATTCCCTTCAATCAACATTTCACACTTATTAGACTATTTAGATTCACGAATATTTTTCAATGGCCATATCTAAATTTGCAAATTCGTAAATATAAATTAATTCAGTAATAATACGTCTATAAACAAATAAATTTGCTTATTTTTGAGTGTTGGGGTAGCATTACCAAAATAACAATCTTGTTTCTTCAAAATACTGTCGGTTGTTTTGGGTCTAAAGTTAAAAAACATGTGGAAAAAATGTATTGAACAAGGTCTACAGAAAGGTTTAAAAAAATTTGATATTACCACGTGTAATACTGTATATACAGGGGTCTTAAAAGCGTAGTGCTGAAATACTTTCATGTTATATAATATTGGAAAACATAAATAAAACCCCTAAATGAATTTAATTTGTAATTGCATTTTAATGAAGCCGCTGGTTTACATAAGTTTCGAGTGTGTCTAGAATATAAAGTACTTGCATGCTTTTGTAGGCATTCAATTACGCTTCATGCAATTAATTCCTTTTGCCGTCATTTTAGAACTGCATTTGGTTATATGCAGAGGGTGAATCATTAAAAAGCTAGATTTGTTTCCTTTCATTACACTAATTATTCTCAAAGTTGATACAGTTTTATTTTATAAATACTTCCTTTTTTATTTCAGAGTTACGTATCAACGCTGATCTCTATTATAAAATTGTACAGTTGTTTTGAAAACTAAATAATTTAGTTAAAACAATCGTTATGAAAGTAAATAATCGATTATGAAAAATACATTCGCTTTAATACATCTCAAATAAAATGATAAAAACCTTCTAAAAAAATTATATTTTCAATTTTTGCAATTTATTCAACTTGTATTAAATCGAATGAATTTTTAATAATCGATATAGTTACTGTAATGATAGTCCAACTTTTTGAAAAAAATGCTAACTTTGATATTGCATTAATCCAAAACTGTTGATATTATTAGATCATGTTTAATCATAAGGCAAGAATCCACCAGTCAAGTTTTTGCTACTCCAGCCCTGAGACATTGTGTATAATCTCAATTTTAAATGAATTGAAAAATTAACAATGCTGTCAATACAAAGTGGTAATACTTTTTATAAGCAAAATTATTGAAATAAATTTGAGTAACACTTATTATGAGCACGAACAATAAAATGGTTAATTATAACGAAAAACCGCGCTGAAGCGTGGGACGCGGACGGCGCGATGAAATTAAATTAAATTGGAATTGAACATTTCGATCGAAAAATATATTCATGAAGGCAGTTGATTAAGCCCTGACCAATTACAGTTCAATTTGTTATGAATATTAAAACACTCTCGTTGAATGCTGAAACGGACACAGAATCATTCGCAATTTAAATGAAATTTCATATGATTGTATAGAAGACGTGTTGGCACACGATTATCAATTAGCTTTAACAACACAAGTGAACGAGTTTGTGTATTTGGGAAGTATGTCTAGTAGAAACGGCAAGCCTGAGAATGATATCGAAAGGAGAGTGACTGCGGGAAACAAAGCTAATGGTGATCTAAATGCAATTATGGCCATTTAGAATCTGTCAAAAGAAGTAAGACTAGCGGTATATAATGGCGTTCTAGTGTCAACCCTAATATATGAAAGTGAAGCCTTGAATTGGCAAAGAAGGAATGAAAGTAGACTGAATGCGGTTACTAAGATGCTTGATGAAATCTTTGGTCGATAGAGTGAGGAATGAACAAATTAGAAGTTAATGTAGTGCTGGCTGTAGTGTGGTAGGTAGAATAGAAAAAGGAGGAGAAAGATGAGTGCTCAGATGGTTCGGTCTTGTGGAACGTATGAATCAGGACAGGATAGTTAAGAAAATATATGAGGCGCGTGTTGAAGACAACTGGAATAGAGGGCGTCCGCGATCAAATATTACAAGTATTTAAGGATGGCCCTGTTAAAAGCTTCAACAACCGTAGAACTTGTATGAATGTAACCGAGGCAAAAGTGGTGTGCTAAGATAGAGGAATATGGCGTTCTATCCTCTCTGCCTACCCCTGCGAGGAAACGGTGTTCTGGTTAGTCAGTTTTAACAAAACATAAAAAAAATTGTAGGAGCGTGTACTCATTGTACGCGCGGAAGAAATTATACTTCTTTGGCGTGATTTGGATAATTGATATTTACATTTATATATATTCAAAATATATATAAATACAATAATTTAATATAGTTAAATAAACTTATTTATATTTGTTTTTGAAGTGGTACAAATGTAACTATTAATTTGTGATGGCTATAAAATAAGAGATAAATGTAAAATCGACGTCTTACGACCTTTCAAAGACATATGATCCGAAGAATAAAAAAAGGTGCATTTTTAAAAAATATCCATGTGCCTACCCACATACATGTTTTATCGATTTTCGGTTCTATATTCAAAATTTTCGAAACTTTCAATGTCGCATTCAATGTCCAATGAATGAATGTATTTTTTGTTTTGAAAACGAATATATGACAAATATGTCGATTTTGCAATAACATCGACAATAACATACACAATCGTAATTCAATAAACACTCTTAATTTTCAATTCAATAACCAATCATTCGTCAGATTTTGAATTCATCCTTATGATTGGTGCTCAAGATAGTCGACAGTACATTATTAATATTACTGGAACACTAATTTCAAGCGGATAAATTTTGACAGTTTAATGAATGCGCGCACATTTCGTGGTCTAGTTTAGAATTCTGACTGTAACCTCCGTTATAATAAGAATTTTACCATCAATACGCCAAAAGAAGATAAAAAATAACTTAACAGTCAATTCTCCTTCAGATGCCATCCGTCAATGGAATGTTTGAGATCATCAATATCGTTATCCCAGGGCACAATAGTTGGGGCACACTTATGTATGTACGCGTTTCTATGAGGCGTGACGTGTCGATGACTGGCTTGATGGTCTTTGACATTCCTCATTCCAAAAATATGTTTGATCGTTACGTCTTCAAGTGATAATTTACTTTTATACATTGCCTTTTTTTTTCATTTTTTTTTTCATTCTTACACTTTTAGTTCAACTTAATTTTAACACGTGTTTTTAGACCAAATAACGAACGCTTGAAGCTTCTTCAACATTGCTTCATTCAGTTAGGGTTCGTCGTAACTGACTTAAAAGGTTTTTCATTTTAATGAATACAGTCCTGGATTTTTGTATTCTACACTTGATCTCCTTGGAGTGCTCCCAGCTTATATAAATACAACTAAGATAAGTCATTAAGACATAATTACACCGTAAAAGATAGATTAGTCTCTAAGTCTAAATTATACATAAAAAATAATGAAATATTAATTTATGGAGCGATTATAAAAATAGACATCTACAAAATTCCTATTCAGAAACGTGTTGATAATATAAGGAAGCGTTATATTTCTATGGTTCGATAGCCTCAATAGATTATTTACATAATGCACACTTTTAAACACTTATTTGATTAAACGATTATGAATAGCTCACCTACTAACTGACGAGTCAAGCATTTTACCTATTTCCTAGAGCAATTAAAAATTACATTTTTATAAAACGAGTTGACTTGAGATATCTGTAGGTAGATATTTGTACTCATGTAGAATTCCTTGTTTTATAATTGTAAAATTGAGCTAGGAAAATTGAACAGGGCGTATTTCTTGTGTTCAATATTGTCCCGAAAATCTAAAATAATAGGAGATAGATATACGTAATCGAAGTTTTTCGAACAATCTAGCAGATATTGGAAAGAACTCACAAAGTCGAAAGCATAGTATTATACGGGAACATTCTCAAAATTACCATATTCAATACACGAGAAATTTCTAAAACGCGATCTGTTATAAAAGTGAATACGGGCGCACGCTAGATCGGAGTCGTTATTGTTGACAGCGGGCTAACGCCATAGACAGCGGAACGGTGCGGCGGCTAGCATTGTGGGCAACGCGTGTGTGTTCCAGCGACAATAAATCAAGAAAATATCTACTGGCAAACGAGAAGTATTCTAGTGCGAACCAACAGATAAATAATCTGAATCGAATCTGAGCGATTCAAGCAACGTGCATCAGTATATGAGACAAGTTATTCAGGAGTGATAATTGGAGAGAATTACGAAATTGAGTGTGAATTTAAGAACATAGCTCCGATTTAATTCTTGTCCAGTGACTTTGTGTAATTAATAAAACTTTAATTAGTTTAAGTGTTTCGTTTGCCGCCGACAGCAACGATCCCTTACAATATTAATAACGCGGTATTATCCCAATTATAATAATTTCGTTGTCTGTCCGCGTAACTTAGTAAAATATTCGTAACTTTTTTATAGTAAATATATTTTTTGGAATTTTTTTTTCAATTTTTTTATTTTTATTTTTTATTATTATTTTTTTTTAAATAAAATAAGTAAATATTTATTCCTTAGAAACCGACATGTAAAAGTACCGTCATTTTTGACGGGTTACAGGAAGTTTATTAATAAATGCTTATTGCATTACCAGTATACATGATTAGGTATATATTAAAATAAATATTCCATTGGTAGTTAGTATTCTATCTCTTAATAAGTTTGAAGAAACTGATTTATTATAAAGTTTTGTAAATCTATAACAAAACTTTTCAAAGTATGTATTGAAAATAAAAATTGATTTTTCAGTAAGGATTGACTCAATAAGTTTCAATATAATATGAGAATCAAATGTTTGAAAAATTGAATTTACAAAAAATAATGAAATATATTCGGGAAAATTTCGCGCTGAGTTTTATTAATTTTTAATTAACAAATCACGTTCACTATAAAACGTGACATGTGATGTGTGCATTATTCATTCTCTGTCTACACCGTGTGAGCTTTTTTGTTGACATATCATGATGGAGTGACATCAGCAATTTTTGTAATTAAAAAATCGTTAAAAAAAAGCGATTGGGTGCTGATCAAAAAATGCGTTAGTTTCATTGCAAATATACAGAGGGGACTAAAAAAAAATGAACATTACATAATTATTATGACAGTTAAGGTATTTGAACTTTTCATCCGTTTTTCTGAAAGAGTGGAATTAAAATTGTATTGGTTGTAAGTAAGAGACAAAGCAGGAAGTGAAAACTTAAAACTCTGAAAATCCCAAAAAACTCTGAAATAACAACGTTTTCTTTGGATTTTCAAATAAATTGTACAAGGTATCAAAAATTAAAATTTCATAATTTGTAAATTGAAATTATTAACATTAGTCTGGTTTTCGCATGTACCGGCACTCGGAGCAACAATTTTATATGATGACTCACTAGAATGACCTGTTAGTCGAGCCGATGTTGAGAGAAAGAGGCATGGAGATCATGCAGTGCATGCCGCACTCAAAATGACTGAATGGCTATTCAATATTGGGAGAAATCAGCTGGAAGGGATACTCAAATGAACAATACTGTATTTACTGAACATTTACTCTATACTTTGTTCTTATATTATCAACCTTGGAATTAATTTACTTTAGTTTACTTATTTACACTTTTCTTTGTTCATTTATGTATGTACTTTATACTTAATTTACTTTACTTTACTTATATTTTTATTCTTATTTCTTATTTACTCTATATACTTTTTACTCTAATTTACTTTACTTTATTTTTCTTTTATTCTTCTAATTACGTAACCATGAAATTAAACATTTAAATGGAGTCTCAATGAATGGAATGGCTACTTACCTCAGAACAGATATTTTTATGTACCTAGCGAGGTAAGTAACGATAAAGGCCTGCATACAAAAAATTGCATATTGTATTTGTTGCTATCATATTCATAAACTCTGCAAATATTCTTAACATTAATTATGTTTTGATGCAAGCTGTTATAAAAGTTATTTAGCTAATAAACGCCGATTTATCGGCACTGAAACTGAAAAAACTGAAAATACAAGAGACAAAAAGAGGAAGAGGTCGACCCAGCGCCACAGGTGGAGTAGTGTGGAAAGACCTGAAGAATGCCCAGTTGGATGAAGCGGTGGCCCAGAACAGGGAATTGTGGAAAAAAAAGGAAGTAGAGCCGATCCCAAATGAAATGGGAAGCGGGAAGAGAAAGAAGAAGATTAATACTTTTACATAGGTTTTAATTTTTTTGAAGTGTGCGTGTATTTTTTCTCCCCCACTGTATATTTTGTGTACATCTGTCGTCATTGTCAATTTTTTTTTGCATTTATTTCCGTTTATTTTCAACGGTTAGACAACGTGTATTCGTGAATTGCTATCATAGCACTGCACACAAATGCAACGCGAATGATTGTTTATTTAAAGATTAGGATTTGATTGCATCAGCGCATCACGCTACGTAAACATAACAGGGCAGGTGTGAATAATTGTGGATCACCTGTCCTATTCGATTAAGCGGCAGGTTATATCAATGAAAAATACAAGAAATTCGATGAAGCTATCCGAATAATTAGTTTTGTGAAACATTTGATGCACGAAGTGAATACATTTTAAAAATAAAAAATGTCTTGAGCAGCATACCTTTAAGGTTATAATTTTTGTTTGTTATAGACTGTGGTGCCAATATTGCATTCTTATCTGGTTGGATGACTTCCAAAACTCGGTGTGGAGTTACAGCTTTTATTAGATGACTTTATATAATAAAATATAGAAACTATGCCGCGCGGATCTCTAGCTCAGTCTGATTGCACGGCGACCCAGCCGGCCTTCCGTGCACTTTCTCGCCCCCTCTCTCGTTCGCTCTCTTTCACACATTCCACAGACACTACAATTTTAAAATTATTTATTTATTTGTATCTGTTCATTCATAAATTTCACACAATTAAAAGTCTTATAATCAATATTCTCGCAATATTATTTCAAACTAAGCTAAACGCCAGTTTTTTGAACATAGGAAAGATTTTAGGAATGGGGCTCGACCCGTCGACGGTCACTAGGCCAGAGCCTTAACCACTAAACCAATAGGCTATTAGTAAACTACTTTAAAAAATGATTTACGCGTTTATTTGAAAAAAATATGTCTAACCAAGTTGACGCTAATACTAGCTATCAGGGGCGTGCTGTGAGAACATTGCAGCACGACATTTATGTACGCATATATTTAAAAAAATCACAATTATTAACATATTATTCATATGATTATCATGTTAAGTCATGCTTCAATGCACGCACTGCACGCGCCTGCTAGCTATATAGCGACTTACTTTCACTACATATTTCGGCTGCGAGAACAGCGCCATCTAGCATAGCGTAGCGCATTGGTAGTGTTAGTGTTAGACATTGTTACATAGAGAATTTTGCTTTTTTGCTTTAATATCTTATTATTTTATACTTCACCATTGTTTGCGCCATCTGGTAGCGTCAATGACAGACGTTGTTACTCATATAATTATGATTTTTTTGTTGCTTTTCATATCTCGTTATTATTTTATACCACAATTAATTGCCGCATCTGGTAGCGACAGTGATGGACATCGTTACAAAGAGAATTACGTACTTTGATATTACAATTTGAATAATATGATAATATTAATGATGGAAACATTAAGAGATATTATAAAAGCATATATTAAACAGATATTGAACATAAACATAATAACGTTACCAATGCTGAATATAATGTAACGCTCTGAAGAATTCTGAGAAATGGAAACACATAGAAAAATGTAGACATTTTTAACATAAAATCTACAATCTGTTACAAAATGGCTTTAACTTACCTCTTCAAAAATATTACCGACGAGTAAATAAAGTAATCTCGCATAAATTATGTAAAAATTTCTTTAAAAATGTATTTATTTATTTCCTACATACATCCTATTATAAACTCTTTATTCTCAATAT
>JADDOH010009629.1:0-13511 GCA_016648135.1 Agrypnia vestita | reverse complement strand
ACATTGCATCGCGTCTATGGCATTACACGGTTCAAAGACACGATGATGGGTACTGAGGCGTGACGTCATTTGCTCTGACCGATGTTTCAGTTAAAATAACGAATTGCACAATTTTATACTTTTATTTTATTGAAAATCTTATTAATGTGTATATTAACACTGGACCGTTTTTTAGAATCCTTTCAAAATATTTTCTTCTCTAAAATCACTTATTCTTTAATTCTTCAATACTGTTCACATGCCTATTCTGGGTTATACGTATTTTTGGCAATATTTTCAGGTGATTCAGGTGATTCAACGATTAAAACATTTAATTTTTAATTTTATAAATAAACATCTGATAATGTGTGGATGTTCTTACGGTGGAATTGGTGAACGTTGCACTGTGTAGAGTGATCACCCAAGCTAGCCCATACAGGCTGTAAGCCCTGAGCAGCGTATAAGAGACTTCCATCCACTTTTCTCATATATAAGTAGCTTCGCCTCTGTGAGACTTCTACAATTTGTCCTTAATTAAGATAAAAAATGTTTTGAATGCAGTCACCGATGATGACAAATTTAAAATGAACTTAATCTTAGATTTTATATATCTACTAGCCAAAACCCGTCAAAAATGACGATACTTTTGCACGCTGGTTCCTAAAGAATAAGTATTTTCTTATAGCCGACACCCATGAAATAACGACTTGTATCAAAATACATTTTTTTTTGTATTTCCCCTGCCGGCAGTTAATCATACTATTTTAACTCCTGTGTGTCGGTGATGTAACGTAGGTCTACCTGTCATACAAAATATGAAATATCTACCTTATTTACGAAAACTAAAACGTCACATTTTTTGTAATCATCGAATAGACATTTTCACACCAAAATTACTAAATTAAACTGTTAGGAATGTACGGATTTTTTAATTAAAAAATATTTATTCATTACTCTCGTATTTTCGGCCAGTGTGTAAGAGAGAGCAGAATATTGTACATCGCAGTTAAATCGAGCAAGAAAGAGCACGACAATACCATACATTTCATGTAGGACAGAGATGGCGGTTGCTTGGGTTTCGGCGAAAGCAAAAACAATATAGAAAGAGTACGGTAGAGTCGGGTAACACGTGTTAGACAAAGACGGAGTGAAGCGAGCTGGCGACCGCTTCATTGTATTCAGTTGCTAATGATACGTCGGCGGAAGCGCACGCAAATTCGATTTGCCATAATTTTATAATAATTTACTAAAATAATGCAAATATGTATGTTTACCTTACATAATTATATAAAGGGACCTTTTAAAAGTCTTATCTGTATCGTATTTATGTATATTTTATCACATATTAAAAACTATGCCGATTTTTAATCAGGTAACGCTGTGTTACTCCACCGTCCCCAAAGTTTTTTTTTAGCACAGTCTTTAAAGAGTTAAAAAGAGTAGCTTGTTGGTCTTGTGGTTAGGACCCTCGCCTTGTGATCCCTAGGTGCGAGTTCGTACTTCACTCCAGACCAGCAAGTTAGTCCTATTTTCATAGCACAAGCGATTAGCTTAGTTTGAAAATACTAAGAATGTTGATGCGACACGTATTCCGTGTTTAAATCCCTATTTAAAAAAAAAAATGTTTTTGAAACGGTGACAAACAGGTTGTTAGAAACTATCGAAACATTCGTGAAATGGCATGTAAACAGAATCTGACTGCTGACGAGAATTCAATTAGTCGTCAGTTCTGGTATCGCATTTCCGCTACATAGTGCGTGCGTAGCTTCCGTTACAATAAATTACGTTTTACCCTGAATTCGCCAAAAAAGTGTAGGTAACTTAAAAAATCGGAAATGTAATGAGACGCGTTCGAACAAAAATCATGCGACATTAAATTAACACACTAGAATGGGTCACTCTCAATTGGTGATGACCTAACCGTTATCTTAACCGGTTACGGTGGTACGGTTATTTGAAATTTGTATCTGATTGTTTCGATGATTGCTAATTTAGATGTAACTGTTGTCTAGTAACGATGGTTGCCTGTCTAATTGCGAAAAATTAATAATAATATCAAATTTTGCCTTTTTTTGCAAGAAATTGAAGAATTATTACAGTAACTACTATCGATTTTGAAAAATTTATTAAAATAAAAAAAAAATCTTTTTCAATTTTTGCAAGGTTCTTATCATTTTTTTCAACTTGTATTAAAGCGAATAAATTTCGCATAGTGACTGCGGGGAACAGGGTGAACGGTGCTTTGAACGCAATAAAAAAAAATTACGTTTCAACAGCCAGGAGGCCCAATTACAGAAGCGAAATACGTCACAAAACACACAGGCTTGAGTAAATCACTTAGATCAAATTGGGACGTCATCGGGAATCGATCCTGGAACCCTCGGTGTGGGAAACCAGTGTCATACCCACTGCCCCCTCGGTAGACTTATTTCTAATCCGAGGCAAAACTAGCGGTACATAATGGAATTCTGGTACCATCACTGATGTATGGGAGTGAAGCCTGGAGCCTGCAGAAGAGGAACGAAAGTTGACTGAATGCAGTGGAGATGAGATCCCTTAGACGTATGTGTGTCAAATCCATTTATGATAGAGTAAAGAATGAAGATATTCGGAATGAATGTAAAGCTGATCTTAGCATAATTAGAATTAAAGGGTCGCTCAGACGGCTTGGGCATGTTGAGCGAATGAATGACGAAAGAATGGTTAGAAAGATATACAATGCAAGTATTGATGTGACCACTGAAGACGTGGCGTGACCAGATTAACCAGATACTGGAAGATGGTCCCGATAGAAGCCTCAACAACCGTCGAGCTTGCATGCGAAGATGTATGAATGTGGATGAGGCGAATGTTGTATGTCAGGACAGAATAGTGTGGCGCTCTATCCTTTCTGCCTACCCCCACGGGAAACGGCGTGATAGTATATAAGTAAGACATAAGTTACTCTAATGATAGTCATACTATAGATCAGAAATATTTTTAAAAAAAGCAAAATTTCATATTGCATTTCCCTATTGATGTGATTATGGTTGCTTGAACATTTTCGACTCATTATCGAGGCAGGAATCCACCTTTCACGTTTTTGCTTCTTGCTATGAGACACCTGTATAAGAATGGCATTGTCCTCGACATCATGTCAATGTGCAAAATTTCAGCTCGACTGGATGACTGAGGTATGTTTTTAAATTAAATTTTGTCTTCCAACATTTGGCCTTGAACGTAATATAAAGTTTTTTCTACTAGCTATGAGATACGCTATATAAAAATAGGTAAAGAAATAAATTGATTTTTCGAAGAATATTTTTTCTATTGAATGAAGGCTTGAACTTTGTGGTGACATTATTTTTTTTCAGTACCGATAAATCGGCGTATATTAGCTAGATAACATATTTTTTATAACAGCTTGCATCAAACATGATTAATGGTGAGAATATGATAACAACAGAGTTTATGAGTAAGATAGTAATAAGTACAATTTACAGCTTTTTGTGCAGGCCTTTATCGTTACCTACCTCGCTAGGTACATAAATTAACTGTTCTGAGATAAGTAGCCATTCCATTCATTGGGATTCCATTAAAATGTCTAATTTCATGATTGCATTATAAAAAGAATAAGAAGAAAGTAAAGTAAAGTAGTAAAGATATAAGAAAAAATAAACAAGAATAAAAAGATAAGTAAAGTAAATAAAAGTAAAATGTATATACATATTTATTTATTTATTTAGAGTATCAATGTAATTTCAGATCTTAACGCTAATCTAACCAATTATATAAGAAATAAAACAAGAGAAAAGTGAAATAAACAAAGTATGAAAACAATTTTTACATATGAACAAATAAAAGAGTAAATAAGTAAATTAAAGTAAATTAATTCCAAGGTTGATAATATACGAACTAAAACCACTTAAAATGGAAAAAACAAGGTGATTTGTGTTTTATTTTCATAATAAATCGACTTCTTCTCGGAGTTTCCAAAACCTATCAAAAAAGCCATTAAAATGTCTAATTTTATGGTTGCGTTATTAAAAAAATAAGAAGAAAGTAAAGTAAAGTAGTAAAGATGTAAGAAATAAATTAAATAAGGATAAAAAGATAAGTAAAGCAAATTAAAGTAAAAAGTATGAACAAACAAAATTGTAAATAAGTAAATTAATTCCAAGGTTGATAATATAAGAAGTAAAACCACTTAAAGTGGTGAAAACAATGTGATTTTTGTTTTATTTTCATAATAAATCGAAATAACATATTAACATATTATTATAGAAACTAAAATGAATAATCATAATGAATCGACTTCTTCTTGATGTTTCGAAAACGTTTAATTTTTATACTCATATATTAATGCTTATACCTGATACTTTCACAGCTTATATCACTTATTGCTTATACATATACTACTTTATATTTATATATTTTATAATTTACTGCTTATTTTCAGATGTGTACTTTTTGAATTTAATGTTATATTTTTTATGTAAAAGCCCGTAATGGGCGTACATAAGTAAATAAATAAAAACGTAGAAAAAAAAGCGCAGAGAGCAACGACTGCACGCCTTACCCCAGAAATCGCCCGGCCCTCACCTGCGTAAAGCTCCACTCTCTCGGCAGCGACATGCCGCTAAGGACACCGGCAGCCCGAACTGGTAGCTCCTGTCGACCCTCAAGAGTTCCACCGTCCTCGTCCTCGCGTGTGCAAGCCCGGGCAGCGCCGCCCCCCGGCACATTGGATTGGCCGAGCCCTCCCCCGAAGCCGGCGCCGTTGTAACGAGGTTTAGCAGAAGAACGGAGGCGGAAACCGATCGACAGCAGCGGCGCGCTGCAAGATGGCGACCAGGAAACTCGTCACATCCAGGCGAGCCGGTCGCGCTGCAATCCTTCACTGTCTTACTACGACGCACGTGCACAGAGGTGTACAATATCCAACGCTCGCGACGCAGAAGAAAACCGACTGAATTACATCATTTTACGGGGCAAAAGGCGTCAAGATTGGACGAAAAAACGCGCAAAAGCGTCCCGAGTCGACCTCACAATTTCAGCGACATCTTCGCGATGGATTTTCGCCACTTAAGCTTCGCGATTTATCGTTCGAATTGCGTAACTCGCGCGGAGGATTCTATCTGACAGCAGAAGCGAGACGCGTAAAATGGCGTCGCTAGGACAGTCGACCGGTTGCGCGGGTGGCGACTGCTCGTGGCTACGCGAGGCGCGGAATGAGCCGGGGTTGGGAAAGGGTAGTAAGGTCTCTCGCGGAAAATCGATAGCAGATGTGCCAGCGGGCGGCGGGGGCGAAAGGCTCTGCCTTGCACGGCCGCAGCGGGAAATGCATTTCCCAGGTCAGGCGAGTACACCCGGAAACGCGACGGCGAAAATTTGAAACGGAATTTTTGCGAGGAATTATTTGACTTATAAAGAATTTTTCGATAGCAATGATATTATTTTTAAAACAGTTTTTTAAAAAATAAACAAAAGTGATAAAAACGTATAATGATAAACCAAAATCAGCAATGAAAATAAAACATATTTAAAAAAAGAAAAGAACGATTATATAAATAAAAAAAACACAATATAATACTGTGTGTCCCATGACTGACAGCAGAAACCTTACAGGTGGACTCCTGCCTTGATAATGAGTTGAAAATGTTGTAGCAACCATGACCTAATAACAATAGTTATGGAGATAAGCAATATTGAATTTTGCATTTTTTTCAATATTCCTGCCTAACACAAATAAGATTATAAATAAGTTGTAAAAAATTTCAATTTTCAATCAATTTTAAATTTTTGAAAGGGTTTATCATTTTATTTGACTTGTATTAAATTTGTATATATTGGTCTATGAATTTGTATAAATACAAGTTACTGAATTAAAATATTTAGATTGATAATGCCTCATAAGGCGAAACGCACCTCAAAACATTAAAAATGTAGAACTTTAAAGCAAGCGTTTTTATTTACAAACGTGTGATTAGGGAGTTCTAGTGTTGTTGAAGATTTATAGTTATCAATTACTTGTGGTTCGCAAGAATCGGGCGTTTCAACAACGACAAATCGGCGTATTTTGCGAAAATTACGTTTAAAACTAACTCACCTACTAACCATTACGCCGTTTCTCCGCAGGGGTAGGCAGAGAGTACAGAACGGCGCACAGTGGGTCGAAACCGTAATTTGAGGGACTTAGGGACCAACTTACTTCTATTACTTTTTTCTTTATGCGGATGGATACAGCTCATTAACCTTATCAATAGTTGTCCTATGAAACTTTTTCCTAAACTTTATATTAGGTCCTTACATATGAAATTGGCGTTTAGTATGGGAGGAACATAAAGCCGATTTTTTTTATTATAATATATTTATTTAATCAAAGTATATACCATTGCTATCTATGCACTTTTGCCATCTCATAGGTAGTTCATCGATCCCTTTACTAAAAAAACCTTTCGGACGGGAATCAATAAAATCTTTCAAGGCGGTTTGGACTGCCCCATCGGAGTTGAATTTTTTCCTTTGCAAGAAGTTATCCAAATTTCGAAAAAAATGGTAATCTGTTGGGGCAAGGTCCGGAGAGTACGGTGGATGTCTTAGACATTCCAATTGAAGCTCCTCTAATTTGGTAGCCGTCTGTTGTGCAGTGTGTGGTCTAGCGTTATCATGAAGCAGCAGTGGCCTAGAGCGATTAACCAGCCTCGGTTGTTTAGCAGCTAGCTTTTCCATCATGGTTTGCAGTTGCTGACAATAGACATCTGCCGTAATCGTCTGGCCAGATTTAAGAAAGCTGTAGTGAACGACACCAGCACTAGTCCACCAAACGCTCACAAGTAACTTTTTTGGAGTCAATTTTCGCTTGGGGCATGGTTTGGCTGGTTCGACAGGGTTCAGCCATTGCGATGAGCGCTTCCGATTATCGTACAGGATCAACTTTTCATCACAGGTAATGATTCGATTTAAAATCCCCTCATTATTGTGCCGGTTGAGTAATGCAACGCAGCAGTCAACGCGCGTTTGTTGATTTGCTTCACTCAATTCGTGAGGTACCCACCTTTCGAGCTTTTTCACCTTACCAATTTGCTTCAAGTGGATTAAAACAGTTTTATCACTAACACCGCAGCCTGCAGCTAACTCGGATGTGGTTTGCGATGGATCCGCTTCCACAATAGCCTTCAATTCTTCATTATCAACTTTGGTCTCCGGCCGTCCACGGGGTTGTTCTGCAGGTCGAAATTTCCAGAACGAAAACGTTGGAACCAAAAACGCACTGTGTTTTCTTTTGCGGCACCGTCGCCATACACATCATTAATCCTTCGAGCCGTTTCTGCAGCACTGGTGCCACGGTGGAACTCGTACTCGTAAATAACGCGATATTTCAAGTTTTTCATTTTGTAAACTGAGTGACGCAAAGGAAAAAACAATTGAGGAAAAAACAAATGAATTATAATTTTCAAAACAAAAATACATGAGTAAATAGCTGTATAAATTTGGATTTGGAATTCCTAACCAAAGAGAAGATATTTGAGATCAAATTTGCCAGTACGGCAAAACGCCAATTTCATATGTAAGGACCTAATATTTAGCCATAAAAAATGTTTGTCATGAAAACTGTATATTGTGAAAATGTTAAAATGTTTTTTGGTGATTTTATTAGCTTTTCTGGTAGCTAGAAATGTTGTTTTAAATATTTGAGCCACTGATCAAAATCCCTCTTAAATTTGGCAGAGAGACGTATTCCCGATAATCTTTTATTAATTTAAAAAAATCGTCATATTTAAAATGCTGAGGCGTTATTTTATCTGGCATTGTAGGTGTATTATATTAAGCGTGACCTTAGGTGTTTGAGGTTCATAACATTCGAATGCTGGTTGAACATGTTAGTGGATTTGTGTTTTATTTTTATTATTTATTAGTTCACGCCCGTTGTAGGCTTTATATTTAAATTTTTGCCATATAAAAATAATTATATAAAAACAATATCAAGTATAAACAGTATAAACAAGATACATCATAGCACGTGTCGTATAAAAAAATCGAAAACTATTACACAACAGTCAAGAATTATATGTATTAGAACAATATTAGGTTTAAACAGTAAAATATAAAAATATTAAGTACATGTTAAAGGTATAAGCAGTAAAAGTATCAGATATAAGCATTAAAATATGAATATAGAAATATAAATTACAAAGCAGTAATTTGTATATATAAAAAAAAAATATTACATATCGTAACATGTATATAGTAAGTAAGTTTTCTGGGGTTTTATACCGTGTTTTAACGACCTTCTTAGCCAAAGTTTAGAATCCCATTGCAGGCTGTTTTTGTGTGTGTTGATGTTGTGATTAAGTTTTGACTTGAAATACCGTGTCGAAAGCATTGTGAAACGTTGTCAGTGTTGTGTTTAGTGTTACCTACTGTCTAGCAATACCGTGACGAAGGCAAGGTGTCTCTGTGTTACTGTGTTACGTGGCAATACCTTGCCGGAGACAAGTATTTTCAAGAGTTGTCTTGTGTTATGTGTATTTTACATCTATTTTCTGATCACTGTGCGAAATCTGCGAAGAGATTGGTTTTGAAGGGCCGGTTACCACGATGTTTTTAATTTGAAACCGTAATCTCTATTGGTATTCATCGGGTGCTTGTAGATATCGAGTGCATCATTGATAAGACACAGAGAGGGTACATATACGAGCTGGAACATGACAACGTATCAATTCATCATCGAGTCTCCTTAGCAGGCCAATCGCTGGTCTTGCTACACTCTAGTCTCGGGAGGATAGCTTTTGTGATTAATTACATTAAGCTCAAATTAATCATATTAAACTTAAATTAAATTATACTCTATTACACGTTATCAAGCTATTTTTCAATGTACAATCCTAGACATCGAGTGCATCATTGAAAGTAGACTGAATGCGGTGGAAATGCGGTCACTAAGACGCTTGTGTGGAAAATCTTTGGTCGAAAGAGTGAGGAATGAACAAATTAGAAGTGAATGCAATGCTGGCTGAAGTGTGGTAGATAGAATAAAGAAAGGAGTGCTGAGATGGTTTGGTCATTTGGAACGTACGAACGAGGAAAGGATGGTTAAGAAAGTATATGAGGCGAGTGTTGAAGGCAATGGGAATATAGGGCGTCCGCGAAAGACCTGGCACGATCAGGTACTACAAGTATTATATGAGGATGGTCCTGTTAAAAGCCGCAACAACCGTGGAATGTGTATGAGAAGATGTATGAATGTGGCCGAAGCAAAATTGGTTTGCCAGGATAGAAGAGTGTGGCGTTCAACCATCTCTGCCTACCCCTGCGGGGAAACGGCGTGATGGTTAGTTAGTTACAATCCTAGACATTATTAAGAATATGTAGAACAGAACAAAACAGCCATTGTCTCGAGTAGTACAATTCATCTTATTTTTCAGCGATTAATTGGCGTACACCTGGAAAATAATTAATTGGAACAACTTGAGACATTCAATTGTTGCATCAAGAGTGAAGCGAATACTTCGTCTGATGCAATTCCGCTCCGGTGATCCAACTGCAGAAGCTTGGGGAGAAGTTTTAATTAATATCTCCTCGCCTTTCAATGTTCTCTCGGGGCCGTGACCAATAATGTTCCGAGACAACGGATGGGACTTTCACTTAGAGATTTAGGTATTTGGGGATTTCTGTATGTGCCGTTGTGGGCTGGACCGAGGGAAGACTCCGGTACCACACCCAGCGGTCCCGATTCCAAGGCCACAGGGATCCCAATATCGTTTGCACTTTGAAGCTGCAACCAGTGTGTTTTGGTGATGCAGCTTGGTCCAGATAGCAGGGTCGCCGCGGGGTTCTAACTCCTACTAAATGATGCGCTGAATGTAGCGTGTACAAGTCACAAGGAGTTTATTTAATCAAGATACAATATAAGTTGAAAGGCGTTAATCTTAAATATGTTAGTAGCAAGAGATCGTGGGAGCGCGGATCGGTTTTATTAGTGCATATTCAGTACGCGCTGGTTTAAATGTCTAATATGTAACAATCCGTAAAATCGCGACGCGTTACGCGGGTTTCGTATGTTGGCGGTTGAGCGAGTGGAACGGAATGCAGGTCTTCCTGCTCGCCGCCTGTAGGTTGGTTGCTGGAATCCACCACAGGTATTAGTTGGCGATGGAATGAAAGCGTGTTACGTGTTCGTATGGATGTTTATTTCTTACCGGAGATAAGCTCCGGTAGCAAGAAAGGATAAACAAGTGAGATAACACTGTAATACCAAGAACCCGTGCGGCGTCTCTTCCGAGACGAGAGCGTAGCAAGGCCGGCGGTTGGCTTTCTGTGGGGGCTCGATGACGATGTGGATCATTTTCTTTGTTCCAAGTCGTCCCCTCTGTATCTTAATCTATTTCTCTACGTATTTGACTCGGCAGTATTATCATAACAACACAACTCTACCTGATCCAAATCGTATAGTTACCCGCTCTGTATCACTCACACAAGATTCTGTACATCGCATTATCGTATCCTTAATCTATTAACCTACTTATTTGACTCGGCAGTATTATCATAACAACACCACACTACTTGATCCAAATACCTAAAATATATTTTGACATCATTGAAACATTGAATTGGGTCAGGTATGTACATCAAAATCATTTTGAATCAGCATGAATCATCTCCCTACAGAGACAATCTCTGATAGATTTTGCTCCCATGAGATAACTTTGAGACAATTTTGTGCTTTATATTTCACCAATTCATTGACCATTGATGTTCTGTTCATCAGTTGGGTAAATTATAATCGCCCAATAGCGGGTGAAACTGAATAAATTTTTAGTTTTAAAAATTGTAGGTATCTGTGGTTTATGTATAATATTTTATGGCATTTCCAAATACAGTGAAAATTGTTTAATATAAACCATAAACTGAAATATTCAATGGGGATTGAAGAACATCTCTAATAAATACTCATATGTAATTACAAGTTATTGAATATAAAATGTTTAGATTGATAACGCCCTCATAAAGCGAAATGCACCTCATTAAAATTAAAAATGTAGAACTAAAGAACAAGTTCTGTTTTCACAACTAAGAACAATGTTCTTATTTCCATTTGTAAGATAAGGTAGTCATTCAGTTTTTGTAGATTCGTATATATAATGATATTCAAAGCTACGCTAGATTTGTATTAATATATATATTATATTATATTATGCTAGAAATAAAATGAACTGCACCTTATCTAGGATTTCCCGACACTCTAGACATTTTAGAATATACTAAAAATCGATAGAAAACGCGAATATACTCGCAAATCGTTCATAACCTCATACCTTTATTTCGTAGCAACAAATGAAAATCTTATTAAGCTTAGCAAAACCACAGAAGCTAAGCCACAGAAAGCGAAACAGACGTCGGGCAATATTGTCACAACTAATGGCGCGAGTGAAGTACTTACGTGCAGAATTTTCTAGTGCCAACCCGAGTGGTAGACCTCTTTCCATTTAAGAAAGACAATAGAATTAGTACGTGTAAGCCGTACATACCGAGCACATTGTTTCGTTGTGTTGGTGTCTATACCCGTAAACCCCAACACAACGAAACAATGTGCGGCGTACGCACGGCTTACGCACACTAATTCGATTGTATTTCTTAAATGGAAAGACCTATACAAACGAAATGTATTAATCTATCAGTGGCAAATGGAATATTCTAGCGAATGAAAACAGTGCTAATTACGGAATAGTGTGCCAGCTAAGTTCGTGTCCAGTGACTTAGTGTAAATAATAAATTGAAGTGTTTCGAGTTTCTTTTCATCTCTCACCACTGCTCGAAAATATTGTCGACTCTCGATAATATTGTCGCGGGATCGTGGCTATGTGAGGCAAATGAAACATTAGAAATTTCTTAAAATTGTATTAATTAAATTAAATCACTGGATATAAATTAATTCGGAGTGCCGTTCTTTAATTTTCAACAATTTCGTATTTCTCAATTTTAATCAACAGAATATTCACTACATTTATCTATTGCCAGGTAGCTTCGATCTACAAAACTACCGATTGTCTCTAGCAAAACGCATGACTATGATCATGGTTCAGCCGTTCACTAATCACTTGTTAAAATAACTCTGGCCCAGTGTACGCCCGTCACCGTTTTCATATACAAATGTTGGTTTCGCGATACATCGAGAATGTTCGACCGGTTTCTCCATATTTCTAATAATTATATTTTCTTGGAGAAAAGTTCTGATTCTAGATTCATGTGGAATGTTCTGTAAGGTGTAGTTAGTTATTTACCCTTGTTTTAGACTCTAGCGACACAATCAATACATAATAATGAAAATTGAAATAAAAAATAAGACTTTACACTTCTTGGCTGTAATACAGAAAGCAATAAAAGTCATGTATTATAATACAGGTCGCGTACGAACGCCGGGAAAATGCAAAGGAGATTTTCATTTAGAACTTTTGTACGACAGAGGTTTAATATTCCGACAAAAGCTATATGTCGTACCGGAGAAACTTTCAATGGGTACCAGCGAGGTAATTTCCGGTACCAGGAAACCTAACGGTATTTTTAAATGTAATATGAAAATATTTCACAGAAAAATGTGGAAGCGATTGAAAAAGTTAACAAGATGTTCGATAAATACATCCTGTCATAATCCGTGACCTTATTTATCGCATCACATTTTTTTAAATTGGAAAATTTAAATTGATATCGGTTTTTCACGATTATTAGTCCATGTCTAAGGAAAGAAACACGATGAGATAAATCTCATAACCTTGTATACGTGCTAAAATTTATATAGAGAAATAAGTTTAGTACTATGATTTTCCCGCACATAGATTATTGTTCCAGTATATTATTTATAAGCAACGAAGTAATGCTAAAAAAACTTCAAATAGTACAGAACAGTGCGATGCACATAATATTGAAGTGTAATAGGAGAACCAAAATAACAAAAATGTTGAATGTTTTAGGACTAGAAACATTAAATCAAAGAATAAAGTATTGGTGCAAATATTTAAAATTAAACACGGATTAGTGGATGAAGCTGAATAGGAACTTTCATTCTCGCAATACAAGAGGAAACGACAACATAAGACAACCAAAGAAATAGCAAAACACCTAAAAAAATTGTATGATGTACAAATGTCTGAAAATCTTCGATAGCCTACCAAAGGAAATTCAAAACACGGTGAATATAAGGAGGTTTAAACAGTAGTGCAAAAATTTTATTGTAAAAACTTTTAAATAACTGGATTGAATGCAATATGTTTAAGTACAATCATGTGTTAGCCCACACAACATTATGTGCGGAACTAAATAATCAAGATAAATGAATAAAAAGATAATTTACAAATATGTTTCTAGTATAGGTATAAAACGTGTTCACAGTTGAATAAATTTTTTCAATGTATTTAAAGTCAATTAGTGTATATTATAGATATCTCACAGAGACGAAACTGTATTAATTATGGGAAAGTAGGTATAGAAGTCATTTGGGTGTACACAGGACTTATGACCTGTCTTTTTATGGTTGGCTTAAGTGATCCACTTAC